>JAAGAY010012809.1:0-25669 GCA_011801015.1 Ardeotis arabs | reverse complement strand
GAGAAAAAAAAAACTTTTTTTTTTTTTTTTTCTGTGGAGAAGATGCGCAAGAAATGGTCATTGCACTTTTGGAGACCCCTGGTAGGTGATACTACTGAGGAAGATTGCCCAGTAAGAAACGAAGTGCAGCCCCTGCCCCTGTCCTGTGTCTACACATGTACATCATTCAATGAGATACTAATGGGAAGCTACCGACTCCTGAGCTGCCCTCATTAAGTTGTCCTCACCTCCAAAGTAACACCCAATGAAGGTACCCACCATGCTGTGATAGAAATATTCAGACCCCTAGGATCTCCAGGTTTTGCAGGGAGGCATTGGTGGAGCCCAAACATCCTTTCTGTGTGCCACCACTAATCTCTTCCCAAAGTCCAAAGTACCAGAAACATACTGTGTTTTACAGGAATGCCATAGTAACTCACTGTGGTGGGTCTTTGAGGATGTAGATGATAGAATTGCCAGGCAAGATTTAAAAGCTCTGGACTTTACAAGAGCAATTAAAATTATGTGATCATCTTTGGACAGAAGGAAAGAGAATAACTATGCAGAAACGTCAGAAAATGTTTTAAGCAGGAACTCTGTCAGCTTTAGGTATATGTTCACAGCTCCCTTGGATATATAATTCTCTACTGAATCTCTCAACACATATTATTCTTCATATATATTATTATAAAACAACCCAATTCCAGCTTTTTGTCACATTTCAGTCCGTCAATCAATCATACTTATGACATGTTGAAAATTGGTATTTTTTCCACAGGAGGTGGCTGAAAACTTGTTTACTGATAGAAAAATGTGAAGTTGGGTTTCTGAGAGCCAAGGTGTGTTACTGAATTAATCCCTTCTCACACCTTGTGCTTTGTTCTGATGTGTTTCTTAGATAAAAGTTACCTTTATGCCAAAAGAATTTGTCATCAGTTCTTTGTTATAGCCCTCTCAGCAGAGAATGCATCATTTCAGAAACCTCAGCATATAAAATGAAACTGCTCTAAGATTACACCATAAAAAGGCTTTCAGCACACTGTAAAAGAAATATAAGTAGCATTCAGTTACCAAAAGTGGTTTTCCATCATCCACACCTTTATCATCTGTAACCAATTTAAAGCTTGCATTTGAGAAATCCTCACCAAACATGCAGAGGGGATTTACACAAGCTAGAAAAGCTTTTAAGTTCCTTTCAGTGGCATTACAAACAGACAACCATTTCTGGTGAATAAGCCTCAGAATATTTGTGTATTCTGCTGGCAAAATGAAACATATCCTGAAATTTCTAGAATTTTTTTGCATATGAGAGTGATTCAAAAGCTTTTTTGGATAACTTTCAAATCTTTTGAGTGGCAGAGTCCTATATTCAGAGTTCATGGTTCTAGTCATCATGCTTTCTGCATTTGGATAATAGATTTTGAAATCAAAAGGGGGTTTTGGACATAGTAAACTGGGAGGACACTCTACAGTCTCAAGCTGGCCAAAAAACCCAAGCTGCTTGATTTTGTCTTTAATTAAGCTGCGTCTAAGTCATGACGTCCACAGACATGTGCTTTCAGACTGGATGTTGGGAACTGGTGGAAAACCTGCAAATTAAAATTGTATTTAAAAAAAATTGGTCACTTCACCACTCTCTTAAAAGAGGGCAGTGGTGTCTGAATTGGACCCAGCTTGAATGACGTGGGAGATCACTACTGGCATACATTTGCACCTGCACATCTTTGCTGTGAAACATTGTCCTCGCTTGGAAACTACAGCATAGCTGACCTTCCAGGAATGGGATAAAATCCTACCTTCTGGGTTGCAGTGTTACCATAATCAACAGCTTTGTGTTTCCCTCCTTGCCAAAGTCTTAAGTAAATAGCTGAGTTCAGTGTCAGTCTCGTGTCCTCTCAGTTTCAATTTTCCCTTCTGCTGCAATTTGGTTTTGCTGTTTTACTGCCACAGGGAGCTTTGAAGCCAGTGATAGGGCCCTGAGAAAATTTTATCATTCAAGAGTAAATGTGATGGGACACAGATATTTAGCATAAAACTGTGCAGCATCTTTTTGTCCCCACTGGTATTTAGGTCATCCCTGGTAAAATAAAGGGACAGCTGGATATGTGCAGCAGCTATTTTTGGCTTCTGGAACAATCATTTTGGATTAGAGGAAACTAGGTGCAAATTAAAGAGACCTATAGCTGTCTAAAATTTTTGAGAATTAATGACTCATCAGTTAGCCCTAAGAAGGGTGAGGAGGAAGATGGAAGATAATATCTTTTATCGGGATTTGTGAGCTGCATTGTCGCCAGCATTTGCCTAGAAAAAGCATCCAGGCACGTCATGTTTACAGCAGCTGCTCTGAAGTCTGAACAATCAAAACACAGATTTCTCCCGACACCCAAAGCGGGAAACGCTGAAGCTCCTGTGTACAGATGAAAACTCCCAGCTCTTATTTTCTGTTTATTTACCATCCCTGTGGAACAGACCGTGCCAGTCCCCCAGCGATTTCCAGTCTGTCCTGCTGTGCCTGCGTGGGCAGAGGCACCGCGTCTCTCTCGCAGTGGTGGGAAGCTGCCAGGCCGCCTGCAAAGGCAACGCTGGAACACGGTGCTGGGTCTATCGCTCCGGAGAGCTTGCGCTGCCTGTGGCGAGAGCCAGGATTTCCAGCCCATGGTGCTGAGTGGGACATTGTTTCCTGTAGCAATCCTTCCCCAGGATGAGGAGATTAAACTTGCTGTGTGAGCCTGCTTCTGGCTGTTGGAGACTTTTGAAGAGACTGTGATGGTGATCACTTATGAGCTAGGAGATTAAATGTAGCTCCTCTCCTTTTAAAATGCAGAGCCACCATTCAGATTACAGCAGGTGTGAGACCTGCCTGGTTACAGGAGAAAAGGACAAGAGCTCACTTGGATTTAATCCAGTCAAGTGATAGTGAGAACTACGACAAAATCAAGCATCTCAAAATATAATTATGTCAGAAAGAGTAATCTGTGCCCAAAGGACAAATTCTGCACAAAAATTTCAAACCCTGCCTGTTTTATGTGTGTTCAGGCACAATTGTATATAAAAGCTTTTTTTTCTTTTCTTTTTTCTTTTCTTTTTTTTTTTTTTAATGATGGCTGAGTCAGAAGGGAGTGGGATCTTCTCTGTGGAGAGCTGTACAGCTTTTTCTTTAGAGAAACAAGGTCTTCCATGGTTGGCATTGAGTGGCAACCAGGAGAGCTGCTGGACCAAGAGTCATAAGAAGTGGGATTTCTTGTCCAGATAAGCCTGATTGTGTGAAAAACTACCAAGAGTCTGTAGCAGATCAGTGGGCTAAAATCCAAATTACCCCTTATAGCTTTCACAGGGAAACAGCAGGTAGCTCCCACCCTCATAGAGTGACATTAAAGAGCAGGTTTCATCCTTTAGGGCCATAAACAGAGCTGGATGAACTGCATTTTATAAAATCTCCTCTGTTTCTTTTGGTTGTGTGAGTAACTAGGCTGGCACCTCTAAGCCGTTAAGAGCCCAAGACTGCTCCATGGGCCATGTGTCCCATCCTTTGCCCTTAATCTCAGGTTTGATATGACTGCAAAGACACTGCAGTTTGAGAAATCTTAATATGCTCGTTCCTTGAATAGGAATATCCACTAGTCAGACTAGTTTCCTAATACCTAATGACCTTCTTATCTGGCTTAATTTCCTAAAACAAATTTTCAAAGGCAAGCTCATCATTGTTTTTTCTTCTTCTATTGATTTGCTCAGCCCTGTTCACAGGCCTGTGGGGTTACAAGCCCTCTCTGATCATATGCTAACGAGTCATTAGTACTGACTGCCTGTTAATGTGAATAAATCACCCCTTCTTAGTCACTCTTTGTCCAAATAAGGAAGCCTACTCTGATAACAAAAATGTTACAACCAGCCAAGAATCAGTGAAATAAAATTACAACAGCTGTTCCTCAGGAATAGCTGCCAGAAGCAGGGTTCAGCTGGCTCTGCGTCTACCCGGCTGATCCTTGCTGCCACTACCCCCTTGTTTTATCCCTTTTTTAAAATTTAAACATATGTGTTCACTTAATGTGTTCACTTCGAGTCTAAGATTGCAAAATCGTGTTTCAGTCAGATGTTAATGTCTTCAGATGACTAAGAACAAAAGGTCTACACTGTTATTAGCTGTGTAGCTTTACTGAAGTGTGACTTTTCCCCATAAAACTGGGACAAGGTCATTTAAAGATATTTTTACACTTTTGTTAGCAAAGAGGAATTACCCATTCACTTCTGGACAAGGTTAAATAGCTGACAACAGCTACAGGTTAAATATTAAGCCATTGGTCCTCCATTTAAAGTGAGAAATTGCAGTTGTCTTCAAAAACACTTGAAAGTTCAGGCAGCATCTTGGAACCTGTACAAGGAAAGACCACTTTCAATTAGCACAAGGGAACTGTACAAATTTTGAGCTAGACTCCACTGTCTTGCACCTTCATAGAACTTTGCAAGATTATCAAAGGCCGTATACTATTATTTGAGAAACTCAGAATATTTTTTTCAAGAACAACCAGTGTTTGCTTGTGTTCTGTTCAGTAGGACTGAAGATGCAATCAGATGAGATGGCCGAGCTGAGTTCACAGCTTGCTATTATTAAAAAATAGTGAAATAGTTTGGTTTTATTTTTATTTTTGTTGTGTTTTGTTTTGTTTTTTCCCCCCAGGTAAATTTCTACCACTTTCAGGAGCTCAGCTGCCCCTTGAAAGGTCAGGTAGCACCAAGTTAGCCCAGGAAAGAGCTGGGGACCACTGGGGTGAGAGGAAGAAGGAGGGCATTGGTGACAAAAAGGAGGAGGAGGAGAGGGAGAAGGACGGCTCCTTTTAGCAGCCCTGAGCTGCTGGATGAGTTCAGCCTGTTTGCTCTGACTGGACCCTGGGGGTCCTACAGCAGATTTGCAATAGCCCAAAGTCTCCACAGTTGAAACATTTAGACCCAGATTTAATAAAACGTTTAGCCTCCTGGTATTTTGCTAGACTTGCAACTTCCTTTAGATGTGCTTTTCAAAGAGTTTGCTAACAGCTAGGATCTACACCTTATTGTGGAATTATGATTATGGTGATAACTTTGAAAATACGAGCCAAGCTCAAGTCACCTGTTTGCTCACAGCTTGCACTAACAGCTACCACAGGGGGTAAAAAGCTGCCTTCATTTCAGACAGGGACTGTGTGCTTCTGGAGTGCATGATGTTGGCATTTTTTCTAAAATGTTACTGAATTTGGTATTTGTACTTTAAAATGTACCAGCTCATTGCATTTGGCCGCCAGCCATTTCTCATGCCTTTGTATGGCCAGGACGTGCTTGCAGCTCAATTTTCCTTCCTGGCTTTCCTCACATGGCATTCTGGGCTGCCTGAATGACAGCACATGATGCTTGAACTGCTAAACCTTTACCTGAGTAAAAGCATATGCCCTCATTTACTATGCACCCATACTCCCAGCCCTGGACTGTAGTGTGCTCCAGCTCAGCACTTGAAATCTCTTTGGGGATGTGGTTCAGAGCAGAGGCATGAGACGTAGCCAGCATTTCTAAAGGTGGCCATGACCCACGTTCTGCATACTGTGTGGCTTGAATAAGTCAGGTAGAAACAAGAGGCTAAAAGGTGGCAGGCAGTAGCTGTGTAGAAATAGGAATTTTTTTTAAACTGCACTGAACATGTGAAGGCTCCTAATTCACACAGGGTCAAAGTCAAACTTATTACAGTTGTGTTTAAAATTGCCTTGAAAAGGACTGAAAAAGCTGAAGTGTCCTAAGATGGCCAGGAGGACATTTAAGAAGGTGAAGTGCCTCAGCTCAATTTTGTGGTCTCCCAAAACACATGTGGCATTGACTGTGAGTCCTTCGAGTTTCTTTTAGTTCAAATTAAAAATGATCAGGTGGTAGAACACTGGAACAGGTTGCTTAGAGAGGTGGTGGATGCCCCATCCCTGGAAACATTGAAGGCCATGTTGGACAGGGCTCTGAGCAACCCGATCTAGTCAAAGATCTTGCAGGGGGGATTGGACTAGATGACCTTTAAAGGTCCCTTCCAACCATAACCATTCTATGATTCTATGATGCTTTCCACACACCTACTTAGACTTGCACTGTGATGAAGGGGGAACTTCCCAGAGAGGAGATGTCTGTGTAAAGGTTGCTTAAAAGCTTTTCCTGACAGCACCTCAAATGCTAGCAGCTCCTGGCTGGCTGAGCAGTAGCTGGCTGTATGCTGCAGGGCTCAGGGCAGCAGTGGGTCAGGCAGTGCGCCGGGGAAAGGTCAGTGCTAAAGCTCAGATGTAGACTTGTTTCAGTGGCGCTGCAGGCTTCATGCAGTGGGGAAAAACATTGAAAACCTCACTGTTGTAACATTTTATAAACAGTATCTTCTGTTGCTTTGCTTTCAATAACTTGGCTATTAATGTAAAATTTCAATGAGGCCTCCCTTATATTGTATTTTATAGACATCAGTGCAAGTCTGATGAACTCTGACAGATGACTGAGGATGCATCTCATTCCAAATGGTGTCCTGTAACATTTTTTGCTGGCTGCATTAGCCTAGGTTTAGGGATGGTGATCACAGCTATGGGACTGCTTTTTCTTAAGTAATACTCTAATTCATTTAATAATGCAAATGTGGTTCCAGCAGTGCAGCTTTACTGCATAATAACTAATTTCTGTCACAGCAGGATGCCAAGAATGAGTTTCTCTGGGAAGCTGTGGGTATGCATAATGAACAGCTATCCCTGATAAAGTCTTTTTAATCAGGAGTCTTTCTCAGATCAGTTGAGTTAAATGAGTTTGCACTTTGTAAACACAAGGGTCCAAGTCTCTGACTTGGGTGAAACACTGCATCTACTTCGAAGTCAGTGAACATTTACATAAATTGACATTCTGGCCCTAAGAGTTAATTGTTATGGTCGCATGTGTGAAAGGAAAAGCCCACGTAACTCTATACGACCCCCAATTAATGTACGTAGAGTATGGGATACTGCTTTGTGTACATGCATTTAATCTTCCCTCTAACAACCTCTGAACACAAGTCACAGCCAAGGACTCTGTATCTCTCAGTATATTTCAACTAAATTTAAAAAAAAAAAAAAGGCTGATGTTTCAAAGATGCAAGTTTCCTGTACATTTGAAGAAAGCAGGTGAGAAAGAAGACAGACTGTATGTATGAGTAGTATGCTTAGTACTTTTTAAAATTCTAGTTTTTAAGCAAATTTCCCATTTGGGCACTCTTGCTGTGTGTTGTTTCATGTCATGGGGTGGTCTCAGTGTGTATGAACGAGATTCCTTTCAGATGAAATTGAACCAGGAGATGCTCTCCAAGATTGTCTTTAATGTACTTCAGTCACATATGGGCATATAGTCCACGAGACCAGGCAAGGGATGCCAAAAAATCCCTGAAAAGTAGATAGCAGAGACTGTGATGTCCTGTTCTCTACAGACCTGATCCTGTTAGTGTGAACTTGCTTGCTAATATAGACATGGCCATCAGCACCCTCGCCCCAGGCACCCCACCCTGGTTGACATCCATCAGATGTGAAGTGCTCCAACTTTGGGAAAGCTTTAGCTGGAGTTCATACCTTATTAGATATCAGAGAGCCTAGTCTCCTGTCAAAGCGTATCTCTGTTGATTGCACCTCAGCAGGGAGATCCCACTGAAAGGAAGCAGGCCTCCTGAGGCCTGGTGTTCATGGGACTACCTGTTTAATAGAAACAGCTCTGCTTTCAGTCTGGCATTTATACAAGTGGAACTGCTAGAAAAATCTGTCCTGGGAATCTGGACCATTGCAATTGTTCTTATGCATTAAAAATCACTTCAGCAACCCATTTGTGTTTGGGAAGCTGTATTCCCTCAAAGATTTGCAATTGAATGTCACAGCATTATAATGAGACATGAGAATTGGTATGTAAAAATGACAAGCTTGCCTTTGATGGCCATCCTGAGTGTCAAGGCCAATAACCTTTCAAAAATACAGGTATAACATAGGTATAACAGACTAATCTTTCATTCATAGGATCACCACCAAGGAAATGAATATATGCTTCTTAATATTACCACTGACTTGATAAGATTTTGCAGGCTTACCCCAAATACAGGTGCATCTTTTCCTTATTTCTCCTATTAAATAGAAAATAAGTCAGCCTTGAGCTCCAATAAGGATAATAACTTAAACTCCCAGTACGAACAGACTCAGGAGAGTAAGATATTCTTTTTCCTTGACTGTTTCTACGTTGACTACAGAGGTCAGAGCAGCCAGTCATAAAAATTCAGACGCTGTTGTTGCTAAAGTCACTTTGCAAAACAGGCTGGAAGCATCTTCTTATGTTTTTTACTTTTTTTTTTCTAAATATTTAATGAAGTAAGAAAGATAAGTTCTTTTCATGCCAAAGATGCCAAGTAGAAAAGCAGGATCAGTTAATAATTTCTGCCTACTTCCAACACCATTTGCAAATACTGTCCCTCTAGAATTTTAAACCAAACAGATTTTGTAAAAATCTAAGCCTCTAAATCTCATTTCTTAATTTTTTATCACACATGATGTGTCTGTCAGAGGGAAAGCCCATAGCCCACCCAGGGATATCAAACAGGCTCTGCAGTTGTACTGTATAAGCACAGCAGCTACTGCTCCCACTTTGGGGTGGAAACATTCCAGTCTTCTCATGGAAATCCAGCACAGCAAATCTATTTATTCATTAAAAGCAGAGATTTGCCTTTATTTTCTGGCTATGATAATATGGTTCATTTTTTCTCACATACTTGTCCCATTAAAATTGTAATTATTACAAAGCCATGTCTGGCTTCTCTGGCTCTGGAGTTTCCCAAAGCAAGTCACCACTAGGATGGGAAACCCAGGACAGTCTGCTGAAGAGTTAATAAAAAGATGTCTAAATTTGGTTACACATAGAGTTAGAAAAGAAAAACGAAAGAAACCTCCCTGGGTTCCTTCTTCCAATGCTTGATGCCAAGCATAAATCTGAGGACTGTTTCAGAAGGCCAGATCTTTTGGCCTGAATTTTTGAACCAAGTCATCCGGACCTAGACCTCCTTCCAGTCATGCTATGTGAGAGTGTATATGAGAACTATAGCAATGTGTCATCTAATATAATGTGCTGTCACTGAGCAGCAGAGAAATCTGAGAGAGACTACTAGATAAGCCCAGAGAAAAATTCATCATGGATTATAAACCTTTTTTTTTCGGGCCTTGTTGTAAAATCAGATGTGAGGTGTTCATGAGAGGAAAATTTAGCTCATGAATAATATTTTAATTTTTCTATTTAAGCACAACTACTATCCATTTATTTACATGTTTAAAAGGGAGAGAAAGAAAGAGAAATTATTTCCAATTAGCCAATTTGAACTTTTCTCTCACCTGATCTGAGAGACCTTCAAGGGAAAATGCACTTTAAATTACTCATTTGGGAAAACGATAATTTATAAACTTGTTTGAATTTCACAGCCATTCTCAGGAGCTGTCTGAGTACTCTCTGAAAATGAAACAAAGTGTTAAGGAAATTTCTTACAAAAAGATCACCTGAATTTTGTTACTGGAGTTATGTGACCTAAATTAATTTGTTTGGCAAGGTGTTAGCTAATGTAGAATCATTTGTAATGTTGGTATTTTTACCTTCACAAACCTACATAAACCTACAATCCATGTAGCTTAAATTGTCACTGCAGCATAAATCAAAGGCATTAGTATATCTCTTCTGAGGACGGTGTGCGTATATGTTAAATGCCTATACTCATACACTAGATTAAACTTTATAATTAGCAAGATGCGATAAGCTTTAAGAAATATACTCACTAAGGAGGATACCCAGAAGCTTTTTAAAAATTATGTTCCTTATTAATATGTTTAAAGACTGTCACTGTGAGCAAAAAAAAGCACAGACATAGAAGCTTAAAGGAAATCCTGTCTCTGCCCTGCAAATACCAGGGTGTTCACAGCATGGCCAGAAGAGCCAACGTGCCTGAGGCGGCAGATGATCACAGGTCAGTGTCTCTGGCAGGAAACCTGAAGCTGAAGAGGAATTTTTGAGCCCCAGTCTTGATATGAGGAGGGTCCCCAAGAACTCCAGTTATGAATCTGGCATGAGGACTACTGGTGAGAGAAAAAACAGGGGGAAACAAGCAGCGTTTGGCTGGTCACTGAGGGATGCTCTTCACAAGGAAATTATCAAGTCTTGTAGATGCTTCAGGAGTCTCAGAGGTTTTCGGAGAAAGTGCCTTGCTTCCACCTTCAGGAACTAGTAATACTGTATTCCTTAGCAAAAAGTATTTTTAATTTTTTTTCTAGGGGCTCAAACAGAAGCCTGCTTGGGATCTGAGAGAATCACAACTCCTAACATCTACCATTTCTGTAGCTTGCTAACACTGTTTACCACTATGACCAGCTCTGACTCTGCACAACCTGACTGCTCCCTGCTTAGTTGCTGGGGTTTTTGCATTTGGACTTTTTGATTTTTCAGGGCCTAATTACTTTCCAGGTTCTCTAAAATAATCTCTTTTGGATCATTGCCAAAATGACCTGAAAACCATTAGCCAAAGAGAGTGTAAAGTAGACAGCGCAAGCACAGTAGCTCTGCATGTTGTTTAGTAAAATGAGAAGAGAGACCTACATTGCTAGAGTGTTCACGTTATGTGAAAAAATGTTCTCAAAGTACATTAATCTCAAGAAACATAAGATGGCAGTTCCATTTTACCCGTAGTCTACCATGAACTAGTACCACACCTGATCTGCTCTTACCATGGGTCTCTGTATTACGGACCGTGTTCCCGTATCACAGGAAGGTGAATATTTTAAAATTGCCCCTCCTCAACAAAGTGAGTACAGCCTGTCCCAGCTTTTATCAGATCACAGTAATAGCATGGGTTTGCTGGATGCAATACAGTCCTAGGTTTTAAATTAAATGTACCTGCTGTGTGAGAGAACCCACAACAACAACAGCTTGAGATGGGAAATTGTGTTTGCCTTTGAAACATTCCACTTTGTCCAGCTTTTTCAAATTCTAATGTGAAATCAAATAAACATTCACATTTTAAAATATCCTCACTGTATTATTTTTTGTTGGATATGAATTGTATGCTTTATATAGAAAGCAGTGCTCTGCAGGAGAGGAAGCAATTTCCAGTTACATATTCCTCATAAAAAAATATTAGAGTGATAATGGTTCCTATATTTAAATGGTCTAATAATTTGCATTGTGCGATTTAAAAAAACCAAACAAACAAAACACAACAAGAACAACAAAGGCAGAACATTTCCATAGATTCTCTTTGTTAACCTATGTGCAAAACTGAGGGATGCTAACACTTGACAGGTACCTCAAGCTAGGATGTATTGGGCCTTCGTTAACAACAAGGAATAATGATAAACCTGAACACACGTGCTCTTATTTTCCATTTCTCTCTATGTTGTAGAGGACTGGGTGTTTGTAGTGGGACTCTCTCCCTTTCTCATATAGTTGCCCCTCAAATACTCCAGAACACAGTCTGGAATGCGTAACACTGGAAACTGAGTTTGCCTTGCATGTTGTGGGCAGTGGTGGTGCTCAATCCCAATCGCACGCTAATCCCACATGCCCTGCTAACCTTATTCTGCTCCCAGAGCCCCAAAGTTTTCTCCTGTCTCTCTAGAGAACTGTTTTGGCTGCTTTATTCTTCCATCAAGTGCATTGTGCTGTTTCGTACAAAGATGCAGCGTCTATTCTAGATAATAATATTAAAAATGGATAAAGATACGGCCTTTGAAGTTCCTCTGTTTTTTTCCGGTGTTAATAGTAGCAGATGGTGGAAATCAATTTGCTATTAATTTACTTTCATGTCAAACACCCAATATAATTAAGCAAAGTGTCATCTAAACTGATTACTTACTTTCACATTAAAATGATGTGTAAAACAGACTCCTAATTATCATGCTAATACCTGTGAAATGCTGTTTTCAGTTTCCAAGCTTCATAGGCTTTTTAGTATCAGACTTCAAAGCCTCCTGACAGGAATTATGGGTAGGAAGGTCAGGACTTAAAGCTAGATTTGTTTAATATTATCCTTCACGTGGGAGCCCTCATTTCAGTTGTTAATTCCCTTTGCTAAACTTCACACATGCAACGAAGCATGACTATCGGTGTCATACTCGGCTACCATTTTCCACCTGCACACATAAAGAAAAAGCAGTATTCTCCCTGATACTAATAGAAATTATCCAAGTGCATCACAGGCATGATTTAAACCCTTAATACGGTATGTATCTGTGCTTATATTCAGAAAAAAATCTATTTGTGTTAGTATTAATTAAAGCCAAATTAGAAGAACAGAAAAACAAATCTGACTGAGGAAAACATCATCATGCATGCCATTTGCTTTGTAATTGTGCACATACCTAATTACCCTTCCATAGAGATGAAACATCAGAAAGGACTCTCAAGCTCTTTTGCTTATTATCTGCTTTAGTACAACATTTTTTGTCTATAAGCTATCACATCCAACCGTGTTTTCAATGTTTTAAGCTACTGAAATTTTTTTTTTTTTTAAATTCTCTGGGGAAAACTCTGTTTAATCTTTTACAGACTGACCAAGAAAATGTTTCCAGATACTCACCCAGCCTTTTTTATTCCTCTGCGTCATCCAATCCCTCCTGTGTTTGCTGCTGGACTTCAAATTAGGATTATTATCTGTGTCTTAGAGACTGCAAACTAGATACAGGATTAGCCATTTTAGCTTGATTCTACCTGATAAACTGTGAAATAGTAGTGGGAGAAGAAACCTTTTTCCAAGTAATAATTTTCCACATAAGTAATGTCTCTTTAGAAATATTTTTGCCTCGAATAACAGGAGAAAATCACAATTGCTGTGAGTGGGAGGGAGAATGATCCATGCAAAAATTATTTCTCATTAAAATTTCTCAAAAAGGTTTCAAAATCAGCCTTTTTTCCTTGAACAACAAGGAAGAAAATCAAGGAGCGGGGCAAAGATCAGCAGGGCTATCATTGTACTTCACTAGCAGAGAATACGTGTGCCTTTGTAACACAGCAGAAAAAAACGTACAGGCAGAAGCTCTTTTCAACAAGGGGAACAAATAAGGAGATCCACTTGCAAGGTTTTAAGAAAATTAGCCATATAGGGCTTTGACCAGCCTGTCAGTGGGAGGCTGAGGACAGATTGTGTAGATGGCACAAAAGCAGCTCAAGGAAAAGTTTCTAGAATATCTCATACAGTGTTGGGTGATGTGCTTTTATAGAGCTGACAGGACTGTCCTTGGGACTCCTGACAACCCTACATTCAAAAAATCCCCAAAGGGACTTAGCTTCTACTTTGGAGATTAAATTAATTCAAGTTTTTTCATTAGCAAAGCTACAACCTCAGTCTGCTGTGGTAAAAGTCATGCTGAAGGCTACCCAGCTTCCACAATACACCCTGTATACAGTGCAGCTTCTACAGGGGTCACATCAGCAGGTGTGGGGCTCAGAGTACAGCACATTCTGATATCTTCCTTACCTCCTTCCAGGCCTGTGTAAACGATGCTCAGCAAAACAAACCAAGTTTATTTTAAACCAAACTACACCCAAACAAAAATAAAACAAAACTCACATTTCTTAAGTGTCACCAAAACGATTCGTGTAAGGACAACACTTTTTATTAGAGATGCTAACATTAAATGTAAAAATATTTGCTGGATTCAGGAATGGGACCGAAATACTTCTGTGTCAGAGCAATAGGTTTCCAGGTAGTGAAGACTAGTATCATATCTCTCACTTGCCTTTGCGTGGGAGGACACTTACTCAAACAGATCAAACCAATCATGGTGGTCACAAGTGGAGGACAAGATCGGGGTCATAGGTATTACCTAAATGATGTAGAATGACTGAAATCAATGACTACTTGAAACCAAATTACATTGAAAAGATGGATATGCTTTTGAGAACTAGATGTGCTTGTGCAAATTTGTTACGTGCAAGAAGCTACGTAGGCACCAAGATAGTGGCCCTGCCTACCTAAGGGTGGTACTCAAATACCTGACCATTGAATACAAACTGGAAGAAAATACAATATATATTCTTCACCTCCAATGTTTGTCAATGAGATGGGAATGGAAACAAATGTAGGACATTGTGCTTTAATTGAAAACATAACTGTACTTGCCTTGAAGGAACCCTATTGCTTACTAGATGCAGGAGTATCATAACATCTCATGATAAAAAGATGCCAGTTCTGAAAATCTGTATCTTATTACATGGCTGGTGAAAAAGAAAACAGTACAGAAAACAATAAAGTTTCTGACAGATAAGAAGCATCCTCATTTATGAATGTTGTTTCTTGCCTGGTTTTTGTATTTGTTCTATGGGTTGAGGGGATTGATCAAAAAACTCAGGCAAAATTTACTGCAGGAAATAACAAAATGCACCAACCCACTCTGCACCTCGGCTGCAGGTAACAGCAGAACCAGCAGGACAGAAGTGTTTGCTCAGAAATGCAGTGCAAAGCCTGCCATCTTAAGGTACATTCAGGTTATTGGACTTCAGATCACCTTCGGTCTTGGGGGTTAGTATGCGTAGTTCTGGCTCCACAGTAGGACAGGACTGATCCAGTGGTAGAAGGTGGAAGGGAAAAATGCATTACCTTCCACTGTGCTCCTCTTTCTACAGTAAGGACACAAGCGTGGGGAGGATGGATGGTGGCCCACAATACGGACAACTGGAGGACCATGGCTTAGTGTTCGGGATTTCAGCAACAGGTATAATATTGAACAGGGAACATGGAGAACTTGTAAGGGTTGAGAAGATTGGCCTCTGAGATAAACAAGAAGAGGAACCAGCTTCACTAGCTGGAGCTGGAGAAGGTAGATCTAATTAATGCTGCTACCATGAGATGTTAGAGTGTTAAGAAACACCGACAGTTCTGTGGAGTAGTTCTCCTTTTCAAAATATTTGACAGTGACCTTTTCTTCTCTTGGTAAATACAAAATGCAGTTTGGTTTAAGAAAGCTGTAGATCACCAACTTGCCACTGACTCCATAAGGCAAGAACTGCAAATGACCAAACTCAACTAGATTTACAGGATGGTAAGCAATTGTCATGCATTGATACAGGCAAAGCTTTAATCAAGTATTTGCTCAGACATAAAAAACTTTCATTATCTGGAATAAGTTAATGTCTGTGAAGAAGGTAAAATGGGGAATAATTTTATAGAAACATAATAATGTAAATCTCTAAATCCAGTAGGAGCAGGGGAAGTAATATACCATGGAGGCTATGGAAGAACAGAATATGAAGAATAGATCATGGTCAAATCTTACTCAGTCTCTTGCCTTTAAAAATTCTTTATGGAATTTAAAATTATTAATAAAGATACACAGAGTTTTGTCAAAAGGATTTAAGGAGAAGAGAGACTTGGTGTCAAAATTCAGGGGAAGAGAACTTGGTGAGGGAATGTGGGATCAGAGAAGACATGTCAGATATAACAGACAGCAGACAGAACAAGACATGAGGATTTTGGTGGCATAATGCGATGAGTGAGAAGAACTCATGTCCGCACCAGCTGGGAGTTAGCGCCTTTGCAAGGTAGGTCACTTCTGTGTTATGATGCTTAACTTTGATTTGGAGCTCAACTTCATGTTTCAAAGATGTGAAAACTTTAAATTTCTTTAATCTTCCTGTCCTATAACTCCAAAGACATTTTATCAGATCCCTTCTTGGCAAATGAGACATAAATCAAGAAAGCAATCACAAAATGTAATCCCTAAACCAGATTATCTCAGGCTCCAATGTTCAAGAAGACTTTTGAGTTAACATATGATTCCCATTTTATAGCTATTATAGATAAAAATACTAAATGATTGCCATATTATTCAATTCTGTAGGTTAATATATTTTGTAGCTGCGTATAACATTTGGTTTGTCATTAGATCTTATTTAGAATTCAGTCATACTCAGAGTGAAGCAGATCACTTAGCAAAACAACAGCTAAGACATTTAAGTCTCTTAGACACAAAAATAATTTCTGAAGTTCTGAAAGGCCAAAACATGTACAAGCTAAAAGCAGAAGGATGTCCATGTACTGAAAAGTAAAATATTCGGGTAATAATATGCTTGTAAGAACCAAGCTAGCACTTAAAGTGACTGGAAAGAAAGGAAAGGGAACTGCTATATGAGAAAATATGGACAAAAAGACAAATGATAACCCTACGCTGTTTATTTGAACAAACCAATAGGTTGTTCATACCAATAACTTCCTTAAAAATGTAGGTTGATGTTTTCCCTTGGAAGTGAAGAGTGATGCGATATAATGGTAAAACCTCCATTAGTAATTCTTTATTTATTAAAGCTTTTTACAATGTATTGTCAAATTGCATCTAATGATCTCTTTGAAAAAAGGAATAGTTCTGGACAAATAGAAAGAACAGTATTTGGAATAATAGTGATGAAGAAAATAGAAAAAACCCAAGTATTTTACAAATATACATAAAGATGAGCTATTTTTAATATCCACAAAGATTTGGATGCAATTGTCTGTGATAAAATAGGAAGGGCAGATCCTGTTGGTATGCCATAAAAGCAAAACCAAAGAAACAACAGAAAGGACAAATACTGCCCAAGAGGCCTACGATCCTTTTTTTTCAGTTTCATGAATACCCACCTAAAATTTATTCCATTTGTTTTTAAACTGCAGCACTAAAAAAAGCAGATAAAATTTCCAACATTCAGAAGAGGATTTTTATAATGTAATATGCCTACAACAAGACAGCAAATTTGATTGATGTCATAGTTTACTGGGAATATCGAACACTTACTAAAGTGAAGCATAAAATGCCACTTTCTTTCTCACAGTCCAGATGCGAGCCCTCGGAAGTTGCAAACAATCAAAGATCTGTTCCAATAGAAGTATAACAATTTATATCAGCCCGGGACAACTCTTGTAATGCTTTGCATGTCAGGAGAGAGATTAGATTTATTTTAGGAATTCTCTGAATCATTAATTGATTAAATAAAGGAAAATAATATTTTTCTGTATATGATGGAAATAGTGAGAGGGAGAACATATTCTCTGCACAGATCTCAGAGAAGAAAAAGGACGATCATGTTTAAAACATTTTCTTAGCATTTTCTAGAACACCAATGTCTTTCATATGGTACAAGAAAATCTGTTTACTTTCTAACAGATGTTACATATTTGAAAGGGGATCAGAAAATATTTTTAGGTATAAATTTTGAAACAGAAAGTGACAAGCATACAAGACAGAAATCACAATGACTCTTATATATCCTAAAGCTAATCACCACTGCACATCAAATTTTTTAATTCACATTGATGCCTTTTATAGGGAGGATTTGGAAAAGGTTGTGATAATAATTCCATTAGTACACATCTGGGAAAATATACCTAAGCATGACAGAATTATTACAGATTATATCATTCAAATAAGACCAGAAGCTGGGTCTATGGTTTTAGAGCTTACCTGCTAATATTTTAGTTGTTTTTGTAATGAATTGTAAAATAAGAACGCTGGGTTTATTATAATTAAGTTAGTCATTCCTTCTACTAGAAACCCTATAAAGATGACTAATGTTTGATGCAGTTGGATGCAGGCTGTAATAAAGTCCAAGCAAACAACATAATTTTTTTTTCGCTCCACATGAATGCGTCAGCTCCTTTTTCACTTTTCCTTGAGGCTAACTGTTTATCCTTTTTTTGCCATCCTTAGTAATATGCCCTGGTGTTCAAAAGGTAGAACTGTGCTAGGAGTGACAACACCATCTATTAAGCTCATGGCGTGTGCAGACTATTACAGACCACCTCAGGGGCTCCTGCTTTGTCCTGGTACCCATCTGAGGTTGTCCTATCACAGTGACCTTGGGTTCGCTGCAGGCTTAGGAAGCACTTTCTCACTGGAGACCTGTGGTGGAAAAACTTCTCATTAAGAATAAAGTTCTGCCATCTGTCGCAAGCCTTGTGTAAACAGCTGAACCGAAACGTCTTGGCTTCCCCGGATCCTGAGTGCTTCCAACAAAAATCAGGTAATGACTAGTGACAGCCAAAAAAAAAAAAAAAAAGGCAAAAGGCTATTGAAAACAGAATAATTCAAAGCTATTCTCACAAAGTGCTAAAGAAGAAGCAGAAAAGTAGATGGGTAGAAGCCATCTCAGAGGTCTCCTTTTTCTTGCTCGCTTGCGGGCAGCTCTGTGACCGCAGTACGGCTGATGTGACCCTGCAGCTCGGGGACCCGTGCAGCCCGGTGCAGGCCAAGGGCCCCAATGGGTGAGCAGCCCGGCATAGCTCTGTCCCCACTCAGTGTGGAGATCGCTAGCTCCTCCATGGGAAGCCTTTTCCTGGGCAGGAGCACCGTGTTCCACCCCTTGATCCACACACAATTTACCTTTCTCAATAGTAGTCCTTTAAAACAGTCCTTTAAATTCTGCAAATAAATTGTTGCCTACTACAAAAACTTTGTACACTAATATATACCAATATTCATATTTTTTTAAAAAAGTTATTTTAAAAAGTAAACTATATTTTGACAGAAATTGGAGAGTTTTTCATTACCTGTCCTAGGAAACTAAGTTTTACCCAACATGAGGAGGCTGTTGTATGACCGTTGGATACCCTGTGCCATACTCCCCTTTCTCCTGCAGCTCTGAGACTCAGCAGACATTTGTCTTTGCACACTTGGGACGAGGAATGGGGATTTTCTCATACTAACCTATAATGCTGGGTGTATTTTCTCCTAACTGAAACCTGTGACAGCTCCAGACTGGTGGGGTAGGTGGTTATAACTTTTCATACCTTTTCAAACTTTAAATAGTTCTCCACGTTACTAGGTGTGAGACGGAGACAAGCAGCAGGGAAGAGTGATGTGACCATGCAGATAAAAAAGGTTGCCAGCTCCTAGTGTCAGTAACCAGATCCCTGATTCAAAGCCTCACCAAATGCCAGGAATCTTTGACCACCAAAGGCTTTGGATCAGGCTTATCCTCCTGGAAGTTACTAAATATCATATAACTTGTGCAACAATGCTTCAAGATCAAACCCATTATGCATATATGTATGGTGGTCATCATTGCATGGATATACATATGTGTGTACAAAATAAAATGTCATTGATATTAATTCAATATGTTTCTTTTTAAATGAGCATGAAGAGATGTGTCAGGAAAATACTACAGAACTTATTCTTTCTTTTTGCAAGATGTTATTCTATACTGTGGAACAATGTCCTATCCATACAAGAACTGCTAGAACTGCTGCTAATACAGAATTTAAGCATAAAATACGATGTTAACTACTCCAGGTTGCACTTCTGAGTACTTTCTTTTTGTGTCTGTGTGTGTGTGTGTGTGTGTATGCCCTCTGGAATGCATGCCCATGATTATGTTTCCTTCTAGAGCTTGTGCTTCAAAAACATAATGCATAATCAGTTTGATTATGTGAAAAGCTGTTTCATCCTTTTTCTTTTTTTTTTTCCCTGAGCAATTTTCTAGGTCATGTTTGCATTAGGTCTTCCTTTAAAAAAAAAAAAACGACGGATTTTCTGTGGAATTTCTTTCAGTCAGCAATTACGGTGATTGTTTGGAGAGCTAATTTTGATGATCTTTCTAAATAATTAGTTTATTTTTTCTTCAGAAAATCAAAAATTAATTTAGGCAGTTGGAACATAAGCCATTCATAGAACACTTAAAATACAGCCTTCCAGAAAAACGGAAATAACTATAGTTAAGATTTGTTCAGTTCAACTTCTTTCACCAGCATCATTCAACTTTCAGTCTTCAGTGACACGAATTAAAGGGGAAAAACTTATTCTAAACATTTAAAATTAAATCTATTCAAGTGACAATATCTGCTTTTTTTTTAATCTTGAGAAACATACTTGAAGAGGATGCCACAGGCATACATTATGCTCAAGATACATTGGAAATCTTTTATTGAATGTGGGACCAACAATTCCAGAATCAATCAGTGGCAGTTAAAAACCTGTCTGACACAGAATGTTAATGGAGCCAGTCAGTAGCTTTAGGAACGACACTTGTCTTTGGTCATCCCTTCTGGTAGTGTACTGGTAGGTGCAGGCTCAAGGGAAAAAAATCCCAGCAAATCCAAAAGTTAGTATTCCTCATGCACCGAAACGCCTTCTGAGGCAGATTCCACAGCTGGCAAAAAGGGAGAGGCTGGATTTGTACTCGAGACATCTGTTGTGGTTTAGCCCAAGTCACCACACAGTTTCTTGCTCACCCTTCCCCTCACCAGCGGGATGGGGGAGAGAATTTGGAAGAAAGGAAAACTCATGAGTTAGAGATGAATACAAGGATATTAAACTATACAAAATGAAAAATGTATGTTTTCTGGACCTGATGTCCCAATGACCGATACAGCCCATCCTGAGCAGCGATCACGGAAATGAAACCAAGCAGCAAGCAAAGGAGCGAAAAAGAGGGCCAGCAAGGTAGGGGGAACGATGCCAGCAAACGAGAGAGAGAGATGGATGCCAGGAAGGCAGTACCCGCCCTGGCCAACCCCCACTTATATACTGAGCATGACGTTCATGGCATGGAATAGTCTCTTTGGCCAGTTTGGGTCAGTTATTCTGCCTGTCTTTCTCCCAGCTTCCTGCATCTGCACATTAGCGAGACCTGAAAAGCCAGACAGTGTCCTTGGTCTCATTAGCAAAAACTCATAACATCAGGGTGCTTATCAACATTCTTCACATACGAAATCCAAAACACACTGGTTACTGAGAGGAAAATTAACTCCATCCCTGCTGAAACCAGGGATGGAGTTAATTTTCCTGTATTTTCTGTATTTACTGTATTACTTAGGGATGCCTCAGGCAATGGAGGTGTCCCTAGCTGTTGTATGGGTACCCTCTGAGAAGCTGGAAAATAATTTAAACTCATCTTTATATTTTTGGTCACTACTGTTTATTATTCATTTTCTCAGTGCTCCAGCTCTGATCCCCCAGGTGAAACTCTGGCCCCGCAGAAGACGTCCGGAGTGTCCCCATGCTGGAATCCAATTTTCAAAAGTTTTAAACACTCGCAGTCCCAACTGGAGGCAATGGGTGCTGTGGGTGGTTAGCCCTTCTCTTGGACACTGTTCTGTGTCTTCCACATTGGACAATTAATCAACTGAAGAACTATGGTGCTTTTGTTACAAATTCTGGTCCTAGGAGGAAATTGTCACCCAGAAAATGAATATAATAATACCCCTCTACCTAATGGTGATATTATAAAGAAAAATATAATTCGTACATTTTTCTGAGGCATCCAGGTACTGTGGCACTGGAAGTCACCAAAAAAAAAAGGCTATTCGGAAAAGGATAATTCTGTGCTAAGAATACTATACAGCAAATTAGGCCTAGGGCCACAATATAACTAATAAGGAGAAATTGAAATACTGAATAGCTGCCTCATTCACCAGGCACTATTCGTCCAGGTTGCTACTGGAGGCAAGCAAGCTACAGTAAAAATAGCAGGAAGCAATTTGAGCATGAGGTAACTTCATTAATAATTACTTCATAAGGCATGTATACAATGAAGACAAATAAAGGCAGACTAAGTTCAACAACTACAAGAAGAACAAGGCCCCCAACCTTTGAGTACTTGGCTTTGCTAATTCAGTAACTTTTAAATACTTTTCTATAGAATTAAATGGCATATAATTAAACTTTAAACCTAACATATGATTGTTGCTCTTCATAGTACCAGGCAGAATGACCTGTGTCTAATAACACATATTACTTTACACCAACAAGAACCCACCCAATAAAAGAAAGCATAAACCTTTGATTTAATCTGTCAAAGATCAGATTTCTTCTCAACATGCATTCAATTAACAATACAAGCAATGTATACCCAACACTGTACTTTCCTCATAAAATCAGAAAATACAGATGAGGCTAAATATGCTGTAAAATAGGTTGGAAATATTCTCCAGGAAGTTAAAACATATTTGCAGCATGATTATATTTTCATGCCATTGTTTAGACATAATCAGATAAATACATTAAATACTATTTCTCATTTTTTTTACTTGTGTTGTATTCTTGATCTCTAAAAGCTTGCAGGCATAACTGAGTTGGAGAGGGAGCACATGAAAATTGCTAAGCTGCCTCTGCCTGCAAAACCTGACTTGTAGACATGAATTTACAACCAAAATGACTCTTTTGCTATTGGAATAAAAAAAGTTATTCCAATATCTAACTGGTGAATTTATTTTAAGCTAAAGAAACCTTTTGTCAGTATGAATAGTATATCCCTTACAGGAATTTGTTGATGTAACTCCATTGTCAGAACCAAACTGGGACATGTAAAAGATGTGAACTAAGTCTATGGAGTGACTTCTGAAGTCTGCTTAGGCTGGAGAAGGTCCAGAGGAGGGCCACAGAGATGATAAGAGGGATGGAGCACCTCTCCTATGAAGAAAGGCTGAGAGAGTTGGGGTTGTTCAGCCTGGAGAAGAGGAGGCCTGGGGGAGACCTGATAGCGGTCTTCCAGTACCTCAAGGGGGCCTACAAGAAAGACGGGGAGAGACTGTTCAGTAGGGCCTGTTGTGATAGGACAAGGGGTAATGGTTTTAAAATAGAGGGGGGTAGATTTAGATTGGACATTAGGAAAAAAATTTTCACAATGAGGGTTGTGGAACACTGGAACAGGTTTCCCAGAGAGGTGGTGGATGCCCCATCCCTAGAAACGTTCAAGGCCAGGTTGGATGGGGCTCTGAGCAACCTGATCTAGTGGGGGATGTCCCTGCTTCTTGCAGGGGGGTTGGACTAGATGACCTTTGAAGGTCCCTTCCAACCCTAACCATTCTATGATTCTATGATTCTATGATCAAAACCTGTTCTGATGTTCAGTGAACTGAGTTCTTCTGATATCTCAAAAATTACACCAAAGGGGAAAAAAGAGGAAGATTATTTTTACATGTATTTCTGAAAAGTGAAGATGTTATTCTCTGGAAAGACGAAGGAAAACAGCAAGGACAGATCCATATTCAGCAAAGATACTAGCCATGAATGAAGACTGGCAGTTAGTAACTAGCCCAGAGCATGTCCTTTTCCAGACTTGTAACATCACTGACCATTGCCATTACTTCCTTATAATGCATGTGTATTGGTTCTGCTATAATTATATGATATTTTACATTACTCATACACTATCCTACACATTTTTCAGTTTTCACACATAAGAGAAGATCCTTTAGCTTCAGAACACAGAAAAAGTCTTTCTTGGGTTACATGAAAGTCCTCCATGTGAATGAGGACTTGGTCAGACATAATACTTACGGAAAGTTTGTAAGAAACTGTGCTCATCTAGGCTGATCTGTCTGGATACAGACCCAGCTTCCAATGCTTTTTGGCCATACCACATGAATCCATATAGGATTCCCCACAGCACTTTCAGGTCCATATTCTGTGTTGATTTATCCCAGTTCTCTCGGTGTTGGGAGGTGTTGAGGTGGCACAGGGGTGACAGGGCCAGACCTTTTTGGCAGAAAGGAGGCAATCACTGGCAATGCCTGGCACTAGCAGCCCCCTGCAATGTGCTCCCTCAAGCCCCCTGGGAAAGCACCATCCATGAGGTAGTGGCCTAAGGCTGCGAGGACCAGCCTCGCAAAACCCTGCAGCACGGGGCTGCAGTGCCCTTGCACCCCCAGGCATGATGCACACCTCCAAATCTCTCCGACACAAGCAGCACCAAGGGCCCTCCTGTTTACAGGACATCAGCAGCAGCAGGCTGTCTACCAGATGAGTACACTTTTTGTGTCACAGAGGAATCCCCCACCGAAATCCATCTTGGAAAAGCCCACACTTTGCCCACAATCACAGTCAGAGCCAGCTTCGTTCCCACAGCAACCGCAACTCCTATAACATCCCCCAGCTTTTTGGCACAGCCCGACCTCCTCCTGCCAGAGCCCTGACTCCAACCCTGGCAGGGCACGCTGAGAAGGGGGTTGCTGTGCAGCGTGGCTGCTGCGCAGCCATCCTCGGCAGCTGTGACAGCACTCCTCAGTTAAAGCATGCTTTGATGACTGGATCCACGCATTTTTCTGCAAGGAGTCATTTGTTCCCTTAGCAGCTAACATTTCTGGCTGTATCTTGTACGCGATCAGGCACAGCTTCTTTCCTCTCATACCCACTGGAAAAAGCAGTGCCCAGCTGCAACATTTTTGTGGCAGGTTACAGTGCTGCCAGCAGCCAGTATTCATGAACATGCAGGCACATGGGGAGAAAAAAGCCAGGTAGGAGTGATCTAAGGTCCAAAGTGTTCCCTGTGCTACACAGAGGCTGCTTCCCCTGGACGCCTGCTTGCTTTCTGCTGCTTCTCTTCCTGCCCCTGTGCCCATTCTCTGCACAGCCAGAGAGAGCTGTCTTCTCCCTCCACCACAGGCTTTCCAGCTTTTCAGTTCAGGATCAATTATTTCAGGATATCCCAGGTGCAATTTGGGGGCAGGAAGCACGGGACAGCTGTAGGTAGTCACAACTCTCTTTCCCCTCCTGTTCCACGCTTTCTGTTTCAGGGTAGTCTAATTACACTTCAGCCTGGCCTCTGCTCCAGGGCCTTCTGCATGTATGGGGCAGAGCGTCTGGAGGCAGAGTGGATGTCTCGAACACCCTGCTGAGGCTCCTACACAGCCTGTGGGATAGCAGGTTGCATCTGTAGCCACTGGGAACTGGCAAAATTCTTGAGCCTGTGAAGCCAAATGAAACATAGCATACCCATATGGTGTAATATCCTCTAAGGATCCCACTTCTTTCAGCCAGTGACCATGCAAGTAAAACTACAATAGTACTGCAGTATTTATCTTTCTTGATTTGGTTTTAATTTCTTGGGCAAGGAGGACAGTAAGTATATCAATAAATCAAAAAATAAAAACATAACAGATAGAATTTTCTATTCTGCTATGATTTCATCTTTTGTCTTGAAAAATAGAGGTACTCAAACATATTGAGATCACCGAGAAAGGTGGTAGATGCCGCATCCCTGAAAATATCCAAGGCCAGGTTGGACCGGGCTCTGGGCAACCTGATCTGGCTGGAGATGTCCCTGCTCCTTGCAGGGGGGGTTGGACTGGATGGCCTTTAAAGGTCCCTTCTAACCCAAACCATTCTATGATTGGGGCCCTGCCCATTGCTTAGTTGCAAATTCCCATGATTTCTACAATAGTTATTTCAGGGCATCATAATAAACTGTCATATTAAACACAGCCCAAGCTCAGTGCCTTAAGAATGATTATCAGGAGGATTTTACGGGTGATGGAAACAGATCAGAAATGGGAAATAACAACATGGCCTCTGATGCTCCGTTCAGCTCTTTCCTAGCACATGTGGAATCAACTTCTATGCACAAAAGAAAACCCTGAGAAGTTTTAAACTTTTTAAACTTTGTCCTGTTTGACAAAAGGTGAAATAAAGAGTACAACTCGTCCCCCTATCAAAAACAAACAAAAAAAACCCCAAAACCAACACTAATTCCCGTTTCACTGATTTCTACGCCCTGTTTTTAAGCGGGGGTGCTGCGCCCCTGAGGCCTGGCCGGCTCGGGCCAGTTCCTGCGGAGACAGAACACGACGGGGCACCCCCACACCAAACCCGGAGCCAGACTGTCCCCACGCCCGCCCACTGTTACGCTGACTCTCTCCGCCCCCACGACCTCGGAGCCGCCACCGCCGCCCCGTTTGACCAGGCCAGGCCCACCCCGCCGCCTCCAT
>JAAGAY010012798.1:6261-72248 GCA_011801015.1 Ardeotis arabs | reverse complement strand
CACAGAGGAGTTGTGGAGCCACCACTCATGAAGGTTTTCAGGACATGATAAACCCAATCTGGTTTAGTGTTGGCAATATTTCTGCTTTGAGTAGGAGGCTGGATCAAGTAATCCAAAAATCCTTCCAATTATTCCCTTGTTCTGATTCTAATTTCCTGATTCTTAAGGCACTGGGTTTTTATACCATTTCCATGTTCTTAAGGATGAAGGAAATGTACTTTAATTTGTATCTATGCAGGCAGTGTTGTCAGCTAGGATTGTGGAAGTCTACATTTATTTTGAAGAAACAGGAAAAAGTGATGCAGAAGTCAGAGCTGATTTGATATTTACCTAAGTAAGATGATGATTGTTAATGATAGTAAGAATCTGACACAAGAATTTGGGTAAGAAACTAGTTTTTTGTGTCTTTGCTTCTTTCAGTTAAGGGATCAGGATCATCTTGGCACAATTATCTAGTAACTTTAAGAGCTGTAGTTGTTCTCAACAGTAAGATCTCAGTAAGTAGAAGCTGTCAAATAGTAGACTGCAGAGAAGTGTTCTATATTACCAGCTACTACAAGAACACTTTGAGTTATAAATATCCATAAGCTTTAATGGAGAAGAGAACTGTGCCTGTCAGCAGAAAAAAAATACTATCAACCTGTGATGCCCTACACAAATAATGTCAAACTTGGGGCACGATGCAGATTAAGGTGCACTTTAAACCATCTACTAAATGGAGTATTAGCTGGAAACTGGATCTTGCCATCAATGAAACATAATTTAATATATCTGAAGGCCAGTTATTGGTTCACCTATCTCAGCTGCAGTTGCAGTGAAGGCAAAAAAAAAGTCCTTTTGACTGTAAGAAAGTACTTTCTTTTCTATTACTGAGCTCAACAGTGAATTTTGTTCCTGATTGTGCTCTATGGCAGTATCTTGAAAGGAAAGTATTTTTAGCCTTGAACACAAGAATACTCCCTGCTTCTCTGAGTACAATATCACTGTATCTCAATGGAGTATGAGCAATACTTTCATAACTTGCTATGTTAGAGTAGAAGATAAGATATTTAGTTTGACACAAGCACCTGATACGAAATATTAATCTGGGATTACAATAATCTGGGTTTACGATATTACTCCCTATTCTAATCTCTTTCTGCTATTACTTTGTTATTTGACCTTTAGCAAGATGTGGGATCTTGCTTTGCCTTACCATTATTTACCCTACCAAAAGCTACAATGCCTGCTCATCTTTTATAACACCTTGAGAACTTTAGGAATTAAAAATTCTAAGTATTTTAACTGAGCAGAAAAGAAAAAAAAGGGAGTGCAAAGATAATATTTGAAAATTCAATCTAAGATTTTGAAATATTTCCTTGACTGCTTATGGTGGAGAAGTATCTTTGATTGCAAGCACTTTCACTCTTGGCTTGTGTGTTCACCCTTGACTCAGATATCCAAAGACTCTCCAAAATTTGAGGCCTGAAAAGAAGAATGAAAGAAGAAACTGAAGGGCACATGCCTTAGAGAAGACAAGGACAGAGTCAAGAAACTGCAGAGAATTTGCCAGCAATGAGAGTGGAGTTACACAGAGTTTGGAAGTTAGGAATGAGAATAATGAGAGGTTAATGCATAGATCATAATAGAGACTGTCCATAATGTAGATATCACTAGATCAGCATTTTGGATGAAATTAATAAAGGAAAAGCAAGAAAGGCCAGTGATGAAGCGTGCAACTGAAGCAAGAGAAGATCAAGTTTAGACAATTTTTTTGTATTGATACCAAAGAAAAATCTGCTGCAGAAATGCTGCAGATGGAATTCCAGCCATATGCCTACAGATCAGTTTCCCAGTTGTCCCATCAAACTCTTACTCTGATTATATTTTATATAATATATATTTTAAAATAAAATAGATATATATTAAACATTCTATATTTAATACATATAATAGATAATTAACATCTTTATCAGTGACATGGACAGTGGGATAGAGTGCACCCTCAGCAAGTTCACCAACGACACCAGGCTGTGTGGTGCGGAAGGAAGGGATGCCATCCAGATGGACCTTGACAGGCTGGAGAGGTAGGCCCATACATGAAGTTCAACCAGGCCAAGTGCAAGGTCCTGCACCTGGGTCATGGCACAAATACAGGCTGGGCAGAGAATGGATGGAGAGCAGCCCTGAGGAGAAGGACTTGGGAGTGCTAGTGGATGTGAAGCTCAACATGAGCCAGCAATGCGCCCTTGCGGCCTAGAAAGCCAACCGCATCCTGGGCTGCATCAAAAGAAGCGTGGCCAGCAGGTCGAGGGAGGTGATTCTGCCTTTCTACTCTGCTCTGGTGAGACCCCACCTGGAGTACTGTGTCCAGTTCTGGAGCCCCAACATAAGAAGGACATGGACCAGTTGGAGAGGGTCCAGAGGAGGGCCAAGAAGATGATCAGAGGGCTGGAGCACTTTTCCTATGAGGACAGGCTGAGAGAGTTGGGGCTGTTCAGCCTGGAGAAGGGAGACCTTATAGCAGTCTTCCAGTACCTAAAGCGGGCCTACAAGAAAGATGGGGAGAGGCTGTTCAGTAGAGCCTGTTGTGACAGGACGAGGGGTAATGGTTTTAAAATAGAGGGAGGTAGATTAAGACTGGACATAAGGAAAAAATTTTTTACAATGAGGTTGGTGGAACACTAGAACAGGTTGCCCAGAGAGGTGGTGGATGCCCCATCCCTGGAAACGTTCAAGGCCAGGCTGGATGGTGCTCTGAGCAACCTGATCTAGTTGGAGATGTCCCTGCTCCTTGCAGGGGGGTTGGACTAGATGACTTTTGAAGGTCCCTTCCAACCCTAACCATTCTATGATTCTAAGATGAGCTCTATAACTGCAATCACAGCTCTAGACACTCAGTATGAAAGCAATTCCCTTCAACACCCTCAAGGACCAAGAAAAGTCCCAAAGAAATGCATGATTCAGACCACATGTTAAACTAATATTGGGAATTGTGCAACAAGTCGAGACAAGATAACCTACAGTGGTCTTCAAACCATGGGTAAGCTGATTCAGGCACAAGAGATTATAACTCTTCTTAAACTGGAGGAATTCAGAAAATAAGAATTGAAAATGTGACTTTCAATAGAGTACAAGGAATGTCCAAAAACCAGAAACCAAATAGGAAAGCAAAAGATCTGCTTGGAGGGAGAAATTAAAGGCAGCAGGAAGGTAATATTCTGTTTTCTTTCATATTGTAACTGTTGCTTCTGATAACTTCCACAAATAAAAATCTTTTACAGTGAGGGTGGTGAAACACTGGAACGGATTTGCCAGAGAGGTGGTAGATGCCCCATCCATGGAAACGTTCAAGGCCAGGTTGGATGAGGCTCTGAGCAACCTGATCTAGTTGAAGATGTCCCTGCTCATTGCAGGAGGGTTGGACTAGATGACCTTTAAAGGTCTCTTCCAATCGTAATGATTCTATGATTCCATGATTCTATAAATACATTTGAAGTTTTATTTTTCCTTCTGTTTCATTTAATGAGAACTTTTGGTATGATCCTTCCAGTTTCAAGAGAGACAAGGCAAGAGTTCATCTGCCGAGACAGTTTATTTATTAAAATATGCATGAAATCTTGGCAACTTGTACCATAATTATTCAAGTGATTACCCTATCAATCAGCAGTTCTGTTGTTCAGTTGGTCTTTCTGTCATTGGAGGATCAAGGGTTGTGGCATTCCTTTCTTGTAGGACCCTTTTTACCACAATTAAGCAAATTCAGAGATTTTGTCTTGTCTTTATTCATAACCCCTTATGAAGCTGGAGGCATGCACTGATTTCTTTAGCTATCTAATTGCTAAACTTATTTTCTAATTTTGATAGAAAAATATATGGTTAGGAATAATCTAGAGCAACCTATCATTAAACTCAAACAATTAAAAAAATAAAATATTGTTACTCTATTTCTTATCTTACACACAAATGGACAAAAGTGACATTTACACCACTTTTTCTTTCTAAAGATGTGTATGGATGTAAAGATGTGCTGGAGCAGCCTGTTGCTGAAGGACTGCACCCCATGGAAGGGACCCATGCTGCAGCAATTTGTGAAAAACTGCAGCCCATAGGAAAGACTCAGGCTGGAGGAGTTCATGGAGGACTGTTTCCTGTGGGAGGGACCCCACGCTGGAGCAGGGGAAGAGTGTGAGGAGTCCTTGTCCCAAGGAGGAAGGAGCAGCAGAGACAACATGAGATGAACTGACCACAACCCCCATTTCCCATCCCCCTGTGCTGCCAGTGGGGAAGGAGGTAGAAAATTCAGGAGGGAAGTTAAGCCCATGAAGAGGGGAGAAGTGGAGGGAAGGTATTTTTAAGATTTGGTTTTGTTTCTCATTATCCTACTATGATTTTGATTAGTAATAAATTAAACTAATTTCCCCAAGTCAAGTCTGTTTTGCCCATGACTCTCTCCCTCTCCTTATCTTGACCCATGAGACTTTTGTCATACTTTCTTCTCCTTTGTCCAGTTGAGGAGGAGGACTAATAGAGTGTCTTGGTGGGCACCTGATGGCTAGCAAGGGTCAAACTCAACACAGATACCAAGGGGTTTTCTTATCTATTGTGAGTGAAAAAAAGGGTATGGCTATTAGGTCCACTGTAAGGCATCTCTTAAATTGTTTTTCTCCTTTGCATCCCATCCCATAGACTATAAAAGAAGACCACTTCATCTTCAGGCTTTCAATGCTCTCCACTCATCCCAGCATGTCTGTCATCTTCCTAAGGTAGAAAGTAGTGTGCACAAAAGTAGATAATGACACAGACCATTAATGGCACCCTCTCTGAGTTTTACATAAGAACATAGGAATCACCTTGCTCGATCAGATTATCTATGTCCAGCATTCAGAGTCTGAGGAGTAGAACAAGCTTCCCACAGGAAGATGTGGGAAGCAAACTATGGGGAAAATGCTTAATTAAATGGCTCATCCCTATTCCTTAAGTCTGTGATTTGCTTAAGGCCTGAAATGTGATTTTTTTTCTCCCTTCCAAAAATCCTATTGTTGTTAGTAAACATTCTGATATTAGATATTTGTTTTTCTGCCAGGCATATAAATATCTAGCACCTTCTAAAACTTGCTCAACTATAACCTTCAACAGGACTCTGTGACACTGATGAAAATTAAAGGCCTGTTACAAATGGAGTGAGAGAATATTTCATTTTATCAGTATGAATTTGCCACCTTTTGAATTCATCAAATATTTATGTTCTTGTGCTGGGAAACAAAAAGTACACTCACAAAGGGCTTCACAGATATTGGGCAGAATTTTTGCATTTGCAGCTCACTCAGAGATGAATGGCAGTAAAAAAAAGTTGCAAGATTTTCTACAGTTCTCTATTTTCCCATTTAACTTCCAGTAACAAATAGAAAAGGGGTACAAATTATACTGTACCACAACAGAATGATCAGTGACAAATGTCTGTCAGTGAGATTATCACTGCAGATAGAATATTTAAACATGTTTCAAACCAAATTTTTCCTTATGCATTCTGTCTCATCACAATGATGCCAAACTGGATAGACTAACTTTGCAAATAAGGTGAGCATGTTTAATAAAATTAGAGTGATGGAATGATAACATTTTATTATCTTGTTTTAGAACACTTTCAGATTTTATTTTTTCTGTAGAAAGATTAAGCACAGTTAATCAAGGTCTGTCACTGGATTCCAGTGGTGACTTTGTACACTGCAAAATAAAAAGCACAAAAGCAGCACAAAAGGAAAGAACATATGGAGTTGTTTGTGGTTTCTTACAGACTTCAAGCAAAGAACAGATTTTTACAGACTTTCAAAACAGGGAAACTCAAAATCACACTGTTTTGTCTTTTCAGTTGTTCCCAAAAGCAAATAAAATATTGTTGTGCACATGGTGTGGCAAGTCCTTCAGCAAAGAAAGGCTTCATACCACAAGAATTAATACCACGGCGTTACTCGGGAAAGATTATATTTTCCTGTTTTCTAAAATCTTTAATCTATTGAAGTACTGTAGAACTAATTTAAGTTCATAATTTCCTTAATGTTCAGTTACTGTAGCATGCCTATTAGTTTGCACATCGCCTTTGCAAAGGTTTACCAGCACAATGAATAAACCTCACTGCAATGAGACAGTCATAATTTTGGATCCAGAAGACTTATTGATGGAAATCCAACTTTTCTTTTACCTCAGAGGTTTAGCATATTTATTAGTTGCCTCAAAATCAATTACATGCTAGAGATGTTGAACCTCACAAGGCTGTGTCTACAGAAAGACTTTTGGATAAAGTAGTAGTATAAGTATCTTGGTTAAGCGAATTTTCTACACTTCCTCAGTAGACAATGGAAAGATCTAAGATGGGACAAATTGATCTTTAGAGGTGTCTAAGAAAGGAGTTTGAGAAAGGGGGATGCATTACCCTCTGGAAGTACTGATTTATGTCTACAGATGAAAGAGGGAATCTACTCTAGACCAGATACTGGACGAACTTTTTTAAAAAAGAAAAAAAAAAAAGTTTTTGATCTGAATCCAATCCTAGTTGATTAACTGAAAAGACCTAATTTTAGAATGCTAAACAGAACCTAGAAGTCTTTATGCACTGAATGGTGGATGCCTTCTAGGAAAAATGTATTTTATACTTTCCAGTGAAAATTCTTTAATTATAAAATATTTCCGATCTTTTCTCCCTTCTGAAGTGCTATTCCTCTCCGTTTTTAGGATATATCACTTTTTCTTATTCTCCAAGTTACTATTATCTCCACCTTATTTCAGTAATATATTTTTCCTATAACAGATAGTAGAACTGGAAAATACGGGATTTTCTGGCTTGTGTCATCAAATCTGTTTCTTTAAAATATTTTCTTTGAATCTGGTATTTCACTTTGTCTTAATCTACTTTTCTGATTTAGATTTGAGTTAATGCAATACTCTGAATCTTGACGTCTCTGAATAGTTCAAGTGAAGTTAGTTGGAGTGCTCACATTCCTACTGCTAAGTTCATACTTAGACATTCACAAGCTGGCATCTTTATCACCATTCTTTATGTACCCAATTGTCTTGACCCTTATTATGAATTTCCTGATTTTCTTCTGGTATAAATTCATTGACTGTAACAGAGGTGCAAGTTCACTGCTGTTGATGGAGGTCTGTCTGACTTATTCTGCTCTTCATAAAAACAGCATCAATAATATGTCAGTTCTGGAAATTCTATAGCATGAAGAGTTATACTAAACATCTGATTTCAATATGACAGAATTTATTTCATAATGCCATACATCTAGGTGATTATTTTTCATGATTAACAAGTTGAAAATTCTTTCATATTTAGACCTTTTAAATAGTTGTCTTATTAGTCCTTCTTTGGTGGCAATCTGTTTCAGTGGAATGTATTAAAAGTCAAAATTAAATAAATCTGCAATAGAACAACAGGATGTTATCTACAGGATAGCAAGGACAGGCGGAGAGGGGCTCCTTTATGTTCTGGTATAAGGTGAAGAACCCACTGTGCTTAACTGACCTGGAAAGAGCTTATGCATTTCCTTTCAATTTGATATGGATGGCTAATTTTTTCCCTTGGAAAAGCCTCCCTATTGTTAAGAGGGCAGACGATTCCTATTGATTAGAGTGTTATCTAATGGTGAGGAAGAAGCTTGCCTCCCTGCTGCTGACTTCAGCTGATTGCTACAGCTGAATCTGGAGGAAAACTATGTAGCATTTTACTGACTGAGAAATGGAAAAAGGAGGAAAGGGATTATGTATTACTTGGGGCCAGGAAGAAAGTAATAGTGAATCTTTATTTAGGAAATATCCAGTTTCCTAATATTTCACTACTTGGCACAATCTATTCAAATTCCAGCTTTCAGGTGCAATGTTCTTGGTGTCAGCACATGCACTGTTCAGAGATGAGGCCAACTCTTGTCCAAAAAACCAGTGCTACCATAAATACGTAATACATTTCAGTCGTACGCAGACTTTCTGTATGATTTACTAACTTTAAGCTTGCCACTTACTGGTGTCTAAAGACTAGTCAATGAGCTTAACGACTGGTAAAAAATGAGATGATGAAACTGTTTAAGGAAAGGCAGGTCAAGCATGAACACAGCTGGATGAGTTTGAGTCGCTGCCAGCTATCCATGTATTTGTTATCAGGTTGTCGTTTTCTTGAGCACAATGGCAGGAATAAGCCAAAAGGAGAAATACAAGAGGTCAAAGGATTACTTGAGAGATTAATTTAGTACGATCATTCAAGTTTTCAGGTTTTAATGAGGCTCATGTTTGATTTTAATATTTCACAAACATCTGAATGAGATGTAATTCCATTTGAAGCACATTAAAGACTGTTACTCTTTGAATCAGACTTTGAATAATAGAATCACAGGCCTGGAAGGGACCTCAAGAGGCCATTTCTTTTATCTTCCAGCTTGAATGCAAACTCAGCTATGCCTATATCATCCCTGACTGATGTTTGTCCCAAAAAACCTCCAGTGAGGGAGTCTTTACAATCTTCCATGCCATTATTTTCCAGGGTCTCTGTATCCTTTGCACTGGAATTTGTTTCCCGATGTCTAACTTTGTTGAAATTTAAGTACATTACTTCTCGGCCTAATCTACTGATGATACAGAGAACAAATTGCTCCTTTCCTCTTTTTGTCAGCTTTTCATATATTTGAAGTCTATTATCAAACCTCACCTTTAATGATGTACTGAGAACTTTTTGGCCTCAAGAGAGACAACATAACTGACCAGTTGTAAAGGCAGAGAATTTATGTAACAGAGCCAGTGTGATCTAGAAAACAAGAGTCTTGTTTAAGTGGTTGCCCTCACTGATTAGTTGTTCCATTTATGAGGTAGCCAGTCTGTCCTCAGAAGATCTGGGATCATGAACACTTCTTTGTAGTTCCCTTCTTCCTGCAATATTAGTGAATGTGAATTATTTATCCAATGCTTCTTTATTTATAATCCCTACCATTTGGGAAGGAGGCTGTGTTAACTGTGAAATACTCCTCTGTTAGGCAATATTTGTCATCATCGCTAAATATATAACTATGTGTAAACTACACTAACCTACTCATAAAACCTAAATGAAAATGAAACAAGAGTACATATTCATTTTCCCATTTTACATCCTACCTTACACCAATAGCCTCTACACTACTACCTCAATTAATTTTACAGCAAATCTGTTAAATATCTGAGTGTCCTCTGGCTAAGTCGGGAGCTTATGATAGTCTAAGGTTTAGATCTGTAATCCTCTTCTTACTGGCTGTATGACCTTCTTGCAAGCTGGTACACTAAGCTGGCACATTTCAGTATCTCTTATGTATTCATTTTCATAATAAAGCAGGAAGAGCTTCTCACTGCCTTTTTTTTAAAGTGTTTTACAATGAAGTCACTACAGCACCTAGTTGGTGTATTTTAGAGAATGGTTGGTTTTTGTCCTTCTTTATCATATGTTTCAATGCTTGCCAAAAGTGCTGTGGGCAAAGTATTTAGAATACTATTTTTCCTTTAGATATAAAGTTTTCTATAAGTTCCCCCCCCCCCCCGGTAACAGTACTGACTAACCTGCCTTTCAACAGTCTGGAAAGGATCTTGTTGCTTGGTCTTGCAAAACCAAGTGGACTTGGTGGTCTAGGCACCTTGCGCACAGCCTGTTCCTGTAGCCTCCAGTAATTTATTACAAAATACTTAAACATCATGCCAGTTGTCATATAAATACATCAAACAACCTAATGGTAGTAGGATCTTACCTTAGGTTTAATACTTTTGTGGCTATACACATTATTTTAATAGAATTTTACTAGCAACTTTTAAAAATATTTTATTTTTTGTGAACCATTTGGAGGAGAGGTTTCACTTTTTTTTTAATTAAATCTTGCAGAAGTCTCTGCTGATTGCTACCATTCTGATTTGCTTGTTTTGTATAGCACTGCTTGTTTACTAGAAGGAATATTAAGTGTGCAGTATTTTCAGTCTAATTAATAATTGCAGTAGTACCTTAACTTATGGAATTATGTAGCTTTAGTATTTCACGTAAAAGTGGTTTTGTTCTGATTCCTGCATGATATCCCATTTAAAAAGTGAGATTTTAGCTTTACTCTTAAGTAAATAATGTGGTAGAACCTCTGATCAATACAATGAAGCATGACAGGATAGCTCGGGTGACTGAAGCAGCAGGATAGATTAATGCAGGATGTTCAAGACAGACAGCCAGAGAAGGCAAGGAGTATTCCTGTCAGTGTGAAGGAGCAGCTCAAATATATGGAGCTGAATGAGAGCTTGTGGGTCTCAGAGAGGCCAGTAAAGATGACATTGTGGAGCAAGTCTGCTACTGACCACCTGATCAGTGTGAGGAAGTGGACAAAGTCTTCTTAAAACACTCAAGGAAGTCTTTGGATCCTACAATGTTGGTTCTTATAGGAACTTATAAAAACTTCAACATTTGTTGGAAGGGCACTGCAGTGCAAAGCAAGCTATCCAAGGGGATTTTTGGATAGTATCAGCAATAAATTCTTGGTACAGGCACTGGAGGGGCCAACCAAGGTGACACACAGATGAACCGGCCATTCACTAGCCAGCAATAACTGGTTGGGAATGTGATAATCAATAGAAACCTTGGCTGTAGCGACTACAAAACAGTGGAGTTCAAGATCCTGAGGAGGCAGAGGAAGGCAAATAGCGTAGTACAGAGCCTGCATTTCAGGAAGGCAGACTTCAGCTTATCTGGGGAGTTGCCAGGTGAGATTCCATGGGAGGCAGCTCTGATAAGCAAAGAAGTTCAGGGAATCTAGCAGGTCTGTAAGGACACCATCCTTCAAGCATGTAAATGATTCACCCTGATGCTCAGGAATCGAGTACACTTACCAGCAGACCAGCTCATGACAGAAATCCACCATAAAACGCAGCATAAGGGAGATGGAAGCAAGGACAGGCTACAAAGGAGAAATTTTGAAACATTGCATTAGCATGTAGAAATGATGTTAGGGAAACCAAAGCTCAGCTGGATTTGAGACTTGCCAGGAACATCAAGACAACAAGAAGAACAAGAAGGGAAAGGGTGATTCAGCAACAGTGGACACTGATAATCCTGAAGTGCTCAATGCATTCTTTACTTCCATCTTCACTAGTGAGGTCTTTCAGGCCTCTGAGCTTAATGAGAGAGAAGAGAGGAACTACTAACAGTGGATAAGAATAAAGTCAGGGATTACTTATGAGAACTCAACTCATAAGAGCTCATGGACCAGACAAGCTGCATCAAAACTTTAAAAAATTTCCAAAAGGACAACCCAGGGAATTACAGGCTACTCAGTCTTACTTCAAGCCCTGGGAAAACCATGGAGCAAGTCCTCTAGGAACATATTTCTGGGAACACGAATCGGAGAAAGGAGGTGATGGAGAGTACTTTTGTCAAATTTGCAGATGAAACCCATATGGGAGTTGCAGTTGGGCTTGAGGGGCAGGCTGCCTATGGAACAAATGAGACAAGAGGGTCAGGGGACAAAAGCTCTGTGAGGAGAGATAGAAGGAAACAGAATTGTCCAGTCTGAAGAAGAGATAGCTTGAGGGGCACATAACAGCAGCCTTCCAATACCTTCAAGGAGGTTATGAGAAGATGGAGGCAGATTTTCCAAAGATGCATCTCAGGAGAACTAGAAACAATGAATATGAATCAGAAAACAAATGTTTCCTACTGGATATAAGGCAAAACTTTTTCATCATGAAGAGAGCCAAGAACTGAGGTAGGTTGCCTAGAAAGGCTGTACGGTCTCTATCCTCAGGTTTTCAAGACCAGGTTGCATAAAGCTCTGTGTAACTCTGCTTTGAACAGAAGTTTACACTAACTACTTCCCGAGGTCCCTTCCAACTGGAATTATACTATGACTCTATTAAAAAAAAAATCCTTTTATTTCTGAAACAAGTGGAAATACACTCTTTTTCAGGTAAAACAATATTTCATTGATGCTATTTTTTTCTAAAAAAGTCTAATGTTTCCGACTCTTTTTAACACACTGGAACCATCTATATTGTAAGAATGGAAGTTTAAGCTTCCTAGCCTTGATGATGGAGTATGACTATTATCTGTGAGTGCTCCTATAAGAAGCATTTTTTCACCTTTTCAGTTGTGAGTTACAGAGCTGATGGAACTGTGGTACAAATGTTATACTTGTCTTAACTACGTGAAGTATTCACCATGCTAATTTTAGCAGTTCCAAGAACACTGGTTGCAGCTTTATTTATGAACAGTCTGGATTATATTCTAAATTGATATGTTATTATTGTGTTTTCTACAGTGCTATTAGTCAGTGCCTAACTAATTTGGTGGCCTTCTATGACGAGGCAACAGCATTGGTGGACAAGGGACAAGCAATTGATGTCATCTACCTGGACTTATGCAAGGCATTTGACACTGTCCCGCATGACATCCTTCTCTCTAAACTAGAGAGACGTGGGTTTGACAGATGGACCACTCGGTGGATAAGGAATTGGCTGGATGGCCGCACTCAGAGAGTGGTGGTCAATGGCTCAATGTCCAGGTGGAGACTGGTGACAAGTGGTGTTCCTCAGGGGTCTGTATTGGGCCTGGCCCTGTTCAACATCTTTGTCAGCAACATGGACAGTGGGATAGAGTGCACCCTCAGCAAGTTCACCAACGACACCAGGCTGTGTGGTGTGGTTGACATGCTGGAAGGGAGGGATGCCATCCAGATGGACCTTGACAGGCTGGAGAGGTGGGCCCATGCAAACTTCATGAAGTTCAACCAGGCCAAGTGCAAGGTCCTGCATGTGGGTCATGGCAATCCCAGGCACAAATACAGGCTGGGTGGAGAATGGATCGAGACCAGCCCTGAAGAGAAGGACTTGGGAGTGACGGTGAATGTGAAGCTCAACATGAGCCAGCAATGCGCCCTTGTAGCCCAGAAGGCCAACTGCATCCTGGGCTGCATCAAGAGGAGCGTGGCCAGCAGGTCGAGGGAGGTGATTATGCCCCTCTACTCCACTCTCATGAGACCTCATCTGGAGTACTGTGTCCAGTTCTGGAGCCTCCAACATAAGAAGGACATGGACCAGTTGGAGAGGGTCCAGAGGAGGGCCAAGAAGATGATCAGAGGGCTGGAGCACTTCTCCTATGAGAACAGGCTGAGAGTTGGAGCTGTTCAGCCTGGAGAAGAGAAGGCTCCGGAGAGACCTTACAGTGGCCTTCCAATACCTAAAGGGGGGTCTACATGAAAGATGGGGAAAAACTCTTCAGCAAGGCCTGTTGTGATAGGACGAGGGGTAATGGTTTTAAAATAGAGGGAGGTAGATTCAGATTAGATATTAGGAAAAAATTTTTACAATGAGGATGGTAGAACACTGGAACAGGTTGCCCAGAGAGGTGGTTGATGTCTCATCCCTGGAAACATTCAAGGCCAGGTTGAACGGAGCTCTGAGCAACCTGATCTGGTTGAACATGTTCCTGCACCTTGATGGGGGTTTGGACGTATTAATGCCCATAATATATTTTGTCTTTTGGCCATCATCTAACATATTTTTTAACACTGTGTCTACATCAGTCATTACTAGAACAATGTTTGCTGAATGGAATTAGCTAAATCTTTCCTGGGCTTCCAGTCTTGATAGTTAACCTTGATGGGCTGCTAGTTTCCCATTGGACAACTTTATTTCTTTTATAACTGATATTTGCAACCACTATAGCATTGCTTGTCATGTGTACCCTGAGTAGAGAATTTATTCTTATGTAGAATTTCTAGAACTATATGCATTCTTAGTATTTCTGCTGTTGGTACAAAATGTAACTCACATCCTCTGGTTGGGACTAAACCTGGCTAAGAATTTATAATGTAGGGTGTTGGCATCACCAGTGTTCTTAGAGCTGGATCTATCGAAATATAATACCTGAATCTCAGCTTCCTACAGAATGAGTTTTAATGTTGTGAGGTGTTTTGTTTGTTTGTTTTCTTTTCCCTTTTTGAACACAAGTTTTATTTCTGACATGGAAAGAGGGAACTTGTATAGTTCATTCAGGAACATAAACTGCAGAGGAAGGTCTTTGTTCTGGCTTTGTGACTACCCTTCTGTTCATCAGCATGAATATTCACCTAGTCAACTGAGCATTAGCTGCCTGTTTGTGATTTCTCTGGGAGATTAAGCATTTTGTTGTGGTGTTACAAGCCTGTAGAAAAATTCAGTTGATTCCACTGAGATATTTTGGTGCTGTAAGGCACAAAGGAAAGCAAACATTTGTCTCTCATATGGTCTGTACCTTTTTTTTAACCTTGCTGACAAATACATGAGACATATGCCATTTGTCTTAGTTTTCCTTCTTTCTCCTGGCTCAACACTGCACTCATTCAGTGTTCCCTGATTTTAACTCAGAAGGTCTTGTTGGCTATATATGTCACTGAATAAAATAAGGCTAAGAGCTGTTTTCTGGCCCTGAGGCTAAATGGCACAGAGTGGCTGCAGATAGACTACGTAACACTTGGCCTTGAGTGTCCCCTTAAAGGGACAAAGTGTCTGAAATAACATGAGGGTCATACTGCAGATTTTTAGCATGGGGGCTTTTCTAGTATGAAATGGAGAGAATATGCAGCATGCTTTGGTGTGTGGCATGGGGGCATGGAGGAGTGTTGTCAGGGTGCAAAACCTTCAGAAACTATTTTGGAGAAACCATCAACGGTGATGCTGGGTATCAGGAATGATTCCTGGCCAGTGCAATCCTCATGCTTGGGCATTGTCTTGCAAAGTGCTAGTTAGCAGTAGCCAAACTGAGTAGAACAAAGTCTGTTAGCAGTCAGGCAGTATAGCAAACGAGTGGTCCAGTGCTGAAATTCAAGCTCTATTTACATTACAGCTATATAGGCTTAATGCAAATGCACACACAGACATAGTGTCTCTGTATTTGTACAGCTATGTGCATGCTGAAGCCTTTTGTATTGCCTCTGCCCCATCTCATTGTTTGCTATGTTTGGTCCTTCTCAAATAAGCTGTTGTGTACAGTCCCATTTTCTGCCCAGATTTCAATGAGAAGCTGTCTGAATCTTTTCCCTCAAATGTTGTGACATTTGTAGGTGGTGTAAACCTCATTGGACCAGAGATAAGGAAAAATAACTCTACAGATACTGTTTTCTAGATCAAAAATGACATCTAACTGTGATGATATACCTACTGACTTAAGAAACATTGAAGTTTCGTTTCACATGTAAGCAGTGTGCATAAATATATTTGCTGGATAAGAGTAATGTGCGGAAAAGACTTCATGTCAATAGTTCAGACACTACAGATTTCATTAGCAGTGCAGAAAGCTATGTCCTGTACTAAAAGTACAGCACAGAGCTATGAACAATTTCTGTAGGCCATTAGGCTTTAAGCTCATTCTGTGGGAGCCTTTCTGTTGATCAGCTCTAAGCTTCTTTAAACAACAACAAACAATTTTGCAGTAGCAAGGGACCAGACTGAGTTCCCTGATGCCACGGGACTTTTGCTAATGATCCTTCAATCTGAGCAAACATAGTATTCCTAGCACATTAGAACTGATACAGTTGGTGTTACAGATTAAATAGCTGTCAGTTAGCATACCAACTTAACATGCCACTGGGATAGGAATCTTTGATGTCAGCCTGTTTGCAGGCTTCATCAATCAAAACTACCAATGGATCAGCTGTAAAAGTTGGAGGACAAAGGCTCTGGTAATCAGGAGGTGCAAAAGCAAGCGTTGTGCTGAAAATACTAGATATTAGTAGAGCTCAAGAACGTGCAAGGGGAGTGGTTCTGGGTGGACATACTAACATCTGAGGAAAACCACAGAAAGTATTTCGGGCTTGAGTGAATAGTGGAAGTAGGTCTTCTTGGTTATGTTTCTCTAAATAGAAGAGTAAGCATGTCTTGGACCTCCTGCTGCTAAAAACCAACAGGGAGTGAATACAGTGAACACTCTTCTGGAGTTCATTGACCCATGGGAAGAGAAGTTCTAAGGCAAATCCTGAGCAACATATTTAGATATGCTTTTTATGGGATGAGGGAAAACAGAGTACAAGAAAGAAACACAACTGATTGTCACCATTTGAGTCAGAAGAATCAGATACAGGCTCTTCCCTGCCCAGACCTGCTATGCAATGTTTTAATTCTTAATGCAACTGCTTCTATTCCCAATTTTTTTATCAAGGCTTTATATTTTCAGATTGTAGATTCCTCTGCAGAGAGAAAATGTTACTAATATCAAACCCAGACACTGACATGGGTTAGCCCTTTTAGCGATTTCTTGAAATCAAATAATTCAACTTTCTGCATTCATTTTTGGGAAATAAGGAGGCTAAGAGGTGAAAGGCCAAAAGGAAGTCTATTTTAATTTTGAATTCCTGCCACTGAGTGGGAAGAGAGATGCTCCAAAAACTGTCCTTTGTCAAATTTTGATAGAGATTTTCCACAGGCCTGGGGAAAGTTTCTAAGCTTTTGGGCTTCTCTGACTCTGATGCTTCAGCCATTGTTAATTATAATACATGCCACTAGTCAGGGAGGGAAGAAGCAGGTAACAAAGGGAAGCAGTGCTGTTAAGTTCATTATTTCCCACCTATAATTTTTCGTTTGATTTAATTTAATTTGGTAAACCTGGCAAGTTGCTGCCAGGTGGATCTCCTACACAAGTCTGCCTCAAGATTTCATTATCCTTTTTATTCCTAGCATCATCATTCAGTCATCTCTGTTTTCTCTAGCTAATTAGCCTGCTGTTTACGATGTGCACATTTCTTAACATATGGTACAGTCGCATTGCATGTGTGCTGTATTTTCATTTTCTAGCTTGAATCTTATATTTCTGATACAGTATGTCAGAAATATCAGATGTCCGTCTTACAGAACAGCATTCTCAGCTTCACATTGAAATGTGCCTTAATTGTGCTTTCGAATTCCTTACTTCCCTGTGTTTTCAATTAAGGCATCACAGCCATTGCAGCACTGTGACAACAGATTGTGATTCAAAGATGCTTGTATTTGGAGGTCAGAATTTAGCAGGAGATAAAAGTCACAGGAATTAAGTGTTTAAAATAATTAAGATTTAAAAAAAATGTACCTTTCCAATTCAGTGGAGCAAAGTTAAACCCCATATGAAAATCCTCCACATGGCGTGATACTGTCTCTTTGAGACACTGGCATTGCATGCCGCTATTATAAATCTTCTTCCTGTGTAAGACTGCAGAGGGAGGACCTGACTGGCAACACAAAGGCAGAAGCGGGTCTGTTTGCCTGTCTGAGAGAGACAGAGGGAGAGGAGCGGGCGGAGGGGGAGCGAGACGCGCACACACAGACGCACAGCTGAATACAGAAAGATTCACTCCTTCTGTACAGCCCACAGACCATCTATGCCTAAATGATTCTGGTTCACCATTTGCATGATATATTAGCCTTTCAAGCTGTCTTTTGGTATAAGCTGAAAGACTAGCTCTCGCTTTTAGCTAAGCTCATCTGCAATGGGTTTTGCTGCTGTTTATCTCCAGCAGCTCTCAATTTCTAGCTAATATTAACCTTATTGCAAGGACAACAGTACACTCAGAGCTGTGCACACGCTGGAAATACACCAGGACACTGTAAGGGCTGAATTAAACAGCTTTTGTTAGATAAAATCAAATTCCTGTGTGGTTTATTGTACTGACACAAATGCTTCTTTTTTTATTTATTTTTTTTTTTAAATCCAGTTCAGCTTTACACAATATTTAAGTAAAAATATGTGTCTTGATTCTGGAATAAGAGTGTTGACATGGGTTGTTACACTAGTATAACTGCATCAGCTTCACTGTGCTGGCATCATTGCTAAAGTCTGCTGTGCTGATGCTCTCAGGGTCCTTGAGTCGCAGAGAGGTGCAGAAGTAACCTTAAATTCTCTCTACAGCAAATCCCTCAGATGCTTTCTACCTCCCTCCTCCTCCCTCAAACAAGCCTTCAACTCCCTCTATAGGATTAGCTCTTTTTCTGTGCCTACCCCCTCCATGCCGCAACTAGCCTGAATCGCTGTCAGTCATCCGGTTGCTTTCCAGCTCCTCCAGACATCTCCTCAGCCAACGCACATATCCCTGCAAGCTCCTGCCCGAATCACAAACTGACAGCTGGGAGACGGGTAGCGTGAGGATCATATCCGAGAGATGAATGAACGTTTTCGGCAGAAGCAGAGCACCTATCTGCTAATATGCGTCTTCCCTAACAAAGGAAAATAACATAACATTTGAATTCGTTTTGCATAGCCAGTTTTTCATCATACAGTGAACACAACAGAATTGTAAGATTTCAAGTAGGTTTGTGACAGCAAGAGTAACCACAAAATAAGCAAACGTTTGTGAAAAGCATAGTTATCTTCTGACATTTGGGTCAGCCATGAATGCTCCGGTCTTCTTATGCCAAAGGTACAGCGTGATAGCAGAGTTTTATTTAGCATAAAGAGTAAAGGTAAGAATTATACTGCAATGATTGTGAACATTTTTCAGCTTGTGGGTAGAGTACCAGAGCTGGGCTATTTTTCAGTAGCAGTGAGAGGCCACAACCGCTATTGACTTAATGCTTGGCCCATTTAAAATGCAAGCCTTATTTAGATACTTAATATAGATTTAGGCGCCTGACTGTAAACACCTGATTAAAAATATTGGCCTAGCTTTACAAATAAAGGTCAAAGGAAAAACACATTATTGAGCACTGGAAAGAAAAAGAAGAGAAATTGGGAATGAGGAATTAAGACAAAAGGAGTTCCAAGGATTTGTGGAGGACAATAGACAAAAGGAAGGCACTTTGATGCTGTTTATTATTTTTATTATTAGTTAATTTCCATTTCAATTATTGAGTTTATATAGCTTTTATATAGCTATTTCTATTCTCCCTCTTGTTTTTGTTATACTTTCCTGTACTCTGTGCCTATTCAGCCTGAGTGAGAGCAGAAAATACCGTATAGAAATCCAGAGAGACAGCCGATTCACACGAAGCTTTCATCCAAATTTTAGTAGATACCAAAAGGTGAACTTTTAATTGGGCAAGGAAGAAACTTATGGACACCTAGCTAAAGCTGTAAATTTTCAGATGTTCACCTATCATAATGATGTCCTGCTGCCACCCTTTCTACTTTTTAGCCATCCAGCATGAAAATAATAAAATAGAGCAACCAGCAACCACCAAAAGAACAAATGCATTTATTTATTATTCACCTGGATGTGGGATTTTAGTCAGACTTCTAAAGGATGTATGTGTAAATGCTGTCTGTGTAGTGATTATCCAAGCTTCCTTTGATTTCTATCCATCCATTTAGTCATCCCTGCCAAGTCAGTCTCTATTACCCATATCTACTAAGATCTATTTTAATGGTGAAAGTAACAGGTTGACTTAATAAAAATGCTGGCACTGACACCAAGGAATGCTGGGACTTTACTAATCTGAAAAATAATGACCTAAGGGGAGCTTTGTTCCTCCTTCTCATGGGTCCCTGCAAGAAACAGCCAAATAATTATAAAAAAAGAGTCAACCCAACAAACACAGTGGGAAGTATTATGGATGTTATCATACAAAGGCATTATGGACATTTTTCAACTTTCATTTTTTTGGATAAGAATTTACTGAAACTTTTAATGCCTTTTTTGATTTTTTTTTTTAATTTTTTGTATCCCTACTTCACTTTGTATTTAAAAAGATTTTTTTTTAAAAACCAAGCAAACAATAAAACAACCCCAACCTGAATCTTACAGGCCAAATGGTGTATGACTAATATTTGTGAAGTGCTTTGAGATACACAGAAAACAAAACTCAGATAGATACACTTTCATATTTGATTCCAGACATATGGACATTTTCAGGGTAAATTTATCTCCCTTACACTACAGATAGTCTACTCGAAGCGAAGGCCAGATTCATATTTATGTGGCTTCTAGGAACAGTGGAGGCCACAGTTCCTATGGTGGACTGGGGGCAAATGGGGAGGCCAGAATGAAAAAGTTGGTGAGGTCAGGTGTAATATTGTGTAAACACACGGTATTTGTATAATATTCCAGCAGTATTTGTTCACAACCCTGACTTCAAATAGAAGCAATTCATGAAATGTTCCCAAAATTGATGCATCTTCTTGACTGTGATTGAAAGCCATTTTCCTAACAGCACATGTCCACATAGTCATCTGTCCTGCTCTTCGAAGAGCACTGTGCCTATGGTGCAACAAATGTTGCCAGAAAAAGCTTGCTTTCTGTTATCTGCTCAGTGGAATGGCATCCGTGTCAGATGTACAGAGGAGGCAGGGCTTGGATGTGAAGGATTTTGCCCCCTTAAGCTCACCATAGCAAACAAATCAGAATACAGGTACTCTTCCGTCCTGACTATACATGTGGTTGACAGTTTCTCTTCTGTCTCACAGCAGCATACCTGTCACAGATATATGTAGTCTCAGCTAAATCAGTCAAAACAGAAAGCTCCTTGCCATCTAAATAAACTAGACCTTCAATAAAGCACTGGTAGAAAAAAAATAATAGATACAAAATGCAGGATCTGGCTTATTTACATAAAGGTGAATTTTAATCCAGGGGCCAATTCCCTAAGAACTCTGTCACAGCCTCTAGCTTCTCTTTGGAAATGTTTTCCCTAGAAAAGTAGGTTACGAGAAAAAAGGGGAGCCATGTTAATTATCAGACTTTTGAAATCAGTGTCAATAGGAACAAGTTGAGTTTACTACCAAGATGAGAGCTGATTGTGATTAACCCCGTAGTTTCCACAGCATTTAAACTCAACTAGCTGCCTCATGCTAGGTGTGTATCTCTTCCGTCTATACTGATTACCTGGCTGTGATTAACACTGTGCTAGCCGAAATGAGGACTCACGAACCTGTTCTAACATGATGTAACACTCCAGTAAACTGAGGCACAGGAAACCCAGTCTGGCCTACAGTGTGTTCAGAGGGAAATCAATGTGCTCAAAACATCAGGATGAAGTTCAGAAACAGCTCTGAAGCAAGGTTCAAGGTTGAACATGATATCTTGTCACTGTATGCCATCAAGGGCAGTACTTTGGAAGCCAAGTCTGCAGTGAAGAGAACTACTTCAGAGTGCAATTAACTGATCTTTTATCTTCTATGTGAAGGCATTCAAAAGATCTATGCATGCTCCATGGTATCCCAGTTACCCTTGTGACGGTAGCTCAAAACTAGTATTGGGGAAGAAGACACTTCCTTTTCTAGAAAGGTTCTTTTTTCATGAAATTGTTCTTGTGATGGACATGGTCCCTTTTATTGATTATATTGATGAGACTATGAGATGTAGGCAAAGCAGGGAGTGACCTGGAGAGGCTGCTGAGATACCTAAAGTGACAGAATAGTTTCATGGTATGCTTTGCTTGATGTACAAAGTGGATTCTGTGGAAGCTCTTAAAGCTTCCACAGAACACATTCCTTGGCATAAGAACATGAGGCTAAAAAGGCTACAGAAGAAGAAAAGCAAGAAAAGAGGGAAAAAAAAGCCACAAAATATTAGCTAAGTAATATTGATAAACTAATATAACAAAAATTAAAGGTATTTTCAATCTCTAACTTCTATTAACATGAAGCAAATTACTGTAGAAAAGAGAAGTACTGTATTGGGTTTACATGGCCAGGCGCCGGCAGCGGGGGCTGCAGGGCGGCCTCTGTGAGGAGAGGCCGGGGCTGCCCCATGCCGGACACAGATGGTTCCAGCCAGCTCCAACCAACCCAGCACAGGGCACGGCTGAGCCCCGCAGCCAAGGTGGTGGCACCTCTGGGAGAAGATAAAGAAAGGGTAAAAAAGTGCTACACAGTGTGAGAGACAGAGGAGTGGGGAGTAAGAAAATGTGAGAGGAACAACTCTGCAGGCGCCAAGCTCAGTGAAGAAGGAGGGGGAGGAGTAATGGTGCTTGTGGCCGAGAATCCCCTGCAGCCAAGACCATGGTGAAGCAGGTTGTCCCCCTGCAGCCCATGGAGGTCCACGGAGGAGCAGAGATCCACCTGCAGCCTGTGGAGGACCCCATGGTGGAGCAGGTGGACGCACCCTGAAAGGGTAGCAGCCCGGGGAGACCTGGCGCAGGAGCAGGCTCCTGGCAGAACCTGTGGCTTGTGGAAAGGAGCCCATGCTGGAGCAGGTTCGCTGTCAGGACCTGTGGCCCATCAGGGACCCATGCTGGAGCAATCTGTCCTGCTGGATTGCACCCCATGGGAAGGACCCACATTGGAGCAGGGGCAAAGTGTGAGGAGGAAGTAGCAGCAGATTGGAGCTGTTCTGGACTGACCACAACTCCCATTCCCCATCCCCCTGTGCCCCTGTGGGCAGGGAGGCAGGGAGGTAGAGGAGCTGGCAATGATGGAGTGAAGTTGAGCATTGGGAAAGAAAGAAGGGGGAAGGGGAGGAAGGTGTTGTTTTAGTTTGTCTTTGTTTCTCATTATCCACATCTGTTTTAATTGTCAATAAATTAAATTAATTTTCCCAAAGTTGAGTCTGTTTTGTCCATGAAGGTAATTGGTACATGATCTCCCTGACTCCATCTCGACCCATGAACCTTTCCATCTTATTTTCTCTCCCTGTCCTGTGAAGGAGGGGGAGTAAAAGAGCGGCTGGGTGGGTGTAGCCAGCTGCTCAAGACACCACAAGTACACTAATAGGTAAGGTGGAATATTCAACTATATTAATTGTAAATCGCTTGCTTTTAGTGAGCAACACAGAACTGAAAATTATTGTGTGTAGATGTTTAGTATGATTCAGATTAGATTCTATTTTGATTCCATAAAAATCTCTGCTGATTTAAGATTTCTAAACACATAATACATGTTAAGATTTTGCAGTAAAAAAATCATGTTAATCCATCTTTATTTTCCCTCCTCCTCGGCATTTTCCAACACTGTTGTTCTTTGTAATGTACTGTTCAACTCACATGTTGGGGCTCCTGCAAGATACAACACACAGGAAACAATTGTAAAGAAAAATAATACAGGAAAGTACAATCAAAAGCAAGGAAGATTTTTGCAACCATAGCTGTTGACAAAAAGATAAGAAAGACTATTTGAATTAACCAATAACAAAACATCAAGAATCAATGCAATATATTTTTTTTTCTGTAGGAAGGGGCTTGGCTAAATAATTCATCAAGTCATAGAAAACAGTGGAAATATCAGAGGAATCAGAGAAGCAAACATGGTATTGCTCTTCAGTGAAATAAAAAGTGACACAACTGTCATATTGAAAGACTAGTTTCCTAGTAAAATAATAGACTATATGTGTTAAAAACCAAAACAAACAACAGGATAAAAAATTAAGAACAATTCATCCCAGAAAATCTTTATTCCTACAAAACTCTAAATAAAGTAAATACATCAAGAACATGCACTTGCATATTTGCAGGAAATATCTGTCATTGATAAGTAAGTAAAAATAATACAATTTACTTCTACCTCAATCTTGTTCCTAAGGTCTTTTCAACATAACCTCTCTGTCTGTGACCTTAATTTCAAAGAGGCTGTAACACATCTCCTAGCCTGATTGGAGCAAATTGAATCCATCTGACATTATAATTCCGGAATAATAATATTGTCCTTTCACAGAGATGTGAAGCTCCTGAGATAAGAATAATTCAGGGATCCAACTTCTTATGGTGAGTTGCTCCACTGGAATCAACTGTCATGGCTGTATTACAGGCAATGAAGCTGTCAGTATTTACACCAGCTGAGATTCTTTCCCTCTTATCTGGCATATCTGGCCTCTGGCTGCAGCTTTTCAACAGAATTGCCAAACGGGTAACAGTCGATGCAACATATATACCCTGCATATTGAAGATGTTCTATTACATATACTTCATGTATTACCGTATTATGGAGGAATCCTCATCAAGAACTTAATTTTTGCAAAGTGCAGTACCAACTCAGAATTTAAGAACTTTTATTGTAATGAAAGAGATAATAGCTAGGTAGCAGAAAACCCAAATGGAATGAGACAATGTTATTGATACTATCTTATTAATTCTTGTAATCTGAATTCAAATAATCTTGGATAGGAACACCATCACATCAAAGACTAACTGTTCAAAAGATCTTCTATGAACTAAAAGGTAACAATAAATAGGAATGTATGACAATTTTAGCACAAAGTCACAGTGATATAGTGTAGCTAATGGCAATTTAGCAGTGAATGTATACTTATTCAGAACCAAAATCTGAAATGCTCACTTTTTGCTGAAAAAAAAAAAGGTGTTCAAAACAACTCCACAGACTTAGCGTACCAAGAAATATTTTTCTGAAGTGACTTAATTTCAGTGAGCAGTTACCACCCACAAAAATATAAAAATACCATATACAAAGGGTGTTTTTAACAAGCAGAGGAAATCATGACAAGAACCAATGTCTGAAAGTTGAGGAAGGGAAATCCAAATAAAAGACATTTCAAAAGGAATGTGATTAACTTCTGCAAAGATACTAAGGCAAATGCTGAGTTCCCTATCTCTTCATGCCCTAAATCAATATAGACTTTAGAAGAAATACATTCAAACTTAGAAGCAAACTAGTGGGCTTCAGGTAGGGTAGATAAGTAAAATGTAGTGTCCTGTGTGGTACAGGAGGTCAGACTAGATGGCCCAATAGTCCCCTTTGGCCATTGTATCTGAGAATCAGATCTACAAAAAATTGTCAGCAGGATTAATTCCCAAGAGTAGTCCAATTATAACCAGAAATTATTTTATGAAAGTGCTATTCATAGTACCAGAACATAAATTTGCAGATATTACTAAAAGGAGATAGGTTAGTAACATGATGTGAGATCTAGGGAAGGAAAAGATAAAGGATAAAATAAAGACCCTGGCTCAGCAAATCAAATTCAAGTAGATGAGAAGAGTCCAAAGTCGTCTTCGTGCAAGTGGTATCAAAAGACAAAATTAAATTTCATTTTGAAAATGAAAGAGCTGTATTTACTGTGCTATTGCTAAAACATCAATATTCTTTTTGTCATTTACCAGAGTAAAGCGTACTAGTATATATCATAAATGTAAACTTTTGAAAATAGGAAAGTATCTACTAAAGTACAAATATTACTTTCCAAGTGGATGTCTTCCTCAAATTGAATAACTGTAGCTAGAAAACAATAATATTGCATGAAATATAAGGACAGTCACGCATGTTAAATTTGACACAATGATAACAGGGGTTTCAGACTACATATGCAGCATCATATCCAGAAGCTGATACTCTCTTTCTATAAATGGCAAGTGGGATCACTGAGGTGAGTTCTGAGGCAATGGGCACCAAGAAATGCCAGAAATCTACAGTGTTTAGAGAACACTAGTCAAGGCAGTGGAGAAACTTAAGCGTGAGGCAATAAATATGAGAAGAATTAGATTTCTGTGTCCTGAAAAAGCAATGACCAAGAGAAACATTCCTACTTCTAATCGGACCAGTTAGCCAATATTTTAATTTTACAGGTTAGTTTTATAAGAAGAAACTGTGGAGTCACATTATTTCCCTCATGACACTAAAGGCAGTGGGAATGACACTGGGAGAAATTTCCTTTCACAGACTTCTCAACCATTTTTTTTTTGCCAAATTCTAATCAAAATGGTCCTTCTGGGTTTTTTCTGTGTCCCACTCTTGTGTAGTTCAGGTTCTCTGTATACCTTTGGGAATCCAAACCAAACAGGACTAACTACCTGCCTTTGCCATGAATATCAATATAGCATGACAGAGATCTGCTTCTGATCCAACTTGTGTTTGAGTGAGCCACAGTAAAATGATTTAAAAATGTAAGGTTCAAAGTGGAACCTTACATTAATGGAAAATAAACATTCCAGCAGTGTGACCCAAAGAAGAAGCTACTACCAACACAGAATAAAAAGCCATGTATACATTACTACTAGCCACATAAGCTAATGTGGTTGGAAAAATGGGGAAGAAACAACCTTAATTGTGATAAAAACTCGAACATTTGCATTTGGATGATTCAAGATCCTTATCAGATCTTTATGCTCCCATTCTTTCTATTCATTCTCATCTCTCCTCTTCTATGATTCACCATAGTCTTTTCTTTTTACTGGTGCATTTCTGAAGACACATTCTGGCTTGGCTACATAGTTTATAAATGACTATCCATTCCCAGTTAGATAAACTATAGTATTTGCAACATTTATTTTCTTCAGTTTCTTCTCATAGATAAATAGGTAATTTTTTAAAAATATTTTTGAAATAATTTTTGTTTCAGTAAAAGGAGATTTTTAGCTTTTGAAAAATCAATTTTTTCCATAAAAACCAGGCAATTTAAAATAATTATGATGATGGTGACGATGAGGATGAAGATGGTTATAAAAATACTCTAAAGAACACTCAGTACAAAATATTCAACTAGCACTAAAATGAATGAAAAACTAACTGTAGTTAGTCCCTGAAATGATGTTGACTCAGGTCCCATTAAAGTGATACATTTTTTTTCGGAGAGTGTATGCAAAACTGAAGTGTACATCTATTATAAGTGTAGTTAATCCACCTGACTACACTGTATTTAGTTTATCAGTAGGGATTAACTCCTGAAAAAAAACTAGAGGTAGAGATAGAAAGGCTCATTTTGTTCAGGTAATTCTTATGATGAAAAAAGATACTGTGATTTTTAATTTTTTGTTTTAGAATTCTGTGCATTTACAAAATAAAGTTAATTAACAAAACTCACTAATTTTTCTGAAGTGAATCTACTCACATTTCCTCTTCCAATACTCTCGTAAAGAAGTCAGAGATTTGTTATATCCATGTCTTCATTGCACAGCTTCAGAATATGACACCCCGAGAGAAGTCCTGACACTACTGAAGATCAAGATTCCCACTCCTAGTAGCTGGGTCAGGATTTCACCCCCTCCCAAAGTGTGGGATCTACTCCAGGCCACACAACAAAACAATGATAGTGGTAAAATTTTTGTACACAAACACATATACATAAGCTTTTTGTCCCAAAAAGGACATATGTTGAAAACACAGAAAGATATAGGATGTAGAATCTTTTTCTCCCCAAAGTTCAATATTCAGTTGTTTGCATGCTGTGATGATAGTGTTGTGGTTCCTTTGTCCAGGAGTCAAACATCTGGTTACACAGAGGCTACATCAGCAAGTAAGGTTTCATGTCAGCAACAGAGGATAACAACATACACAGCAGAGGTTCCTTCTCAGTAAAACATCTGAAACACATGCCAGGAAGATAACTTTTGGCTATAGAGAGTTTCCTCTACATTGTAGTAACCATGTCCTCTCCTTCCTCATGTGACTGTTACAGATTCTACATCTACAACTATCTCACCTTTAAAACTGCACATATTTCCATGACTGGAAAAGTCAGTCTCAGTGTGAGAGAAACTCTATTTACAGACATTTGAGTCTTGTTTGTTGTATTGCAGCAGACTGGGGAAAAAAAAAAAAAAAAGCAGCAGCTCTTTTATGTCTCCTTTCGCATTGTGTAGTATGGAGCTGCAAGCTTCCTCTTGCTGTTACAGTGATTCAAGTTGCTTATTTTAGCTTCCATATTTCTTATCTTGACTGAGTGGTTACATTAAATATTGCCTTTTATGGATTGCTAAACACATTTCTGTACATAGTGCAGTGCATGGAGAATGTGTCTACCAGAATCTGTAGCAGTCCTTTTTACATGAGCAGCTTCAAACAGCTTTCTATTTATGCACGGATTATTAACTGAACCATGCATATCAATGCAATATTGTGCCTTTACATGGGATTTCATATTTAGCGGTCAACTAGTTCATGAACAAATTGATAACCTTGTGGGGCTGGTGATAATATTATAAATGGAACACTTTAGAAATCAATATTGTATACAAATATTTTTTACATTTGAGAACAGGTTTGAGTCCTATGAACAGCTTGCTGTCACCTGAGGAAGGGCTACTGCCCCAGCACAACCTGTTACTTCCAATTTCACCTCAGAATGAAGACTAGAACAGAAAGGAATTTTGAGGAAATCAATGTTTTTCCTACTCTATAGACAGCAGGGACAGTTGAGATCTGGAACTGCAGCTTTCTTTGAAGGTACAAGGGTGAAAAAAAGGAGGGAGGGAGGGTGGGAAGGAGAGCGACGAGTAGTTTTTCCACATCCAAATAACAGTTTTATTATTCAGAATCAACATTTTCAGTCTGGTATTAAAAAACAAGTGAAACTGAACATGGAACTTATAAGTAAACATTTAGACTAACAGATTTGGTCTAAGAAAAATAAAGCAGGATTCAAGCTTATCATATGCCATTCATTTTATTCATTATTAGCATGGCTGAAGTTTGAGATAACCTTGAGCCTACTCACTGTCCGTGCAACAACGCAGGACTAACTCTGCCTGTTGGCTTGTTCGGCTATTCAGACCGTAGTTACGCAGTGTCCCTGGCAATTCCCAGTCACAGCACATTTCCAAAGATCAGAGGAGTGCAAAATCTCATTCTTGTTCCATTTTCTACTGGTCCTCAGAGTGTAAGTTCCCAGTTTCACGGAGACCTGTGCTATCCAAATCGTTCTCTCTGAGAGAGAACTGAGCAGCTGAGGCACGAGCTGGCCCTGGTAATACAAAAGGCTGCTGAAGTTTCCATGCAGGCTTGTGACCTGTGCATCTATCTGGGTTTTAAGACTACTTACCGTCTGCCTACCTGACTCCTTTTGTGATCATCCCAGATGCTGTAACTTCGTTATTTTTTTGTGTGATTTAAATAAAGAGGCACATCAAATCTCAAAGTGAGCAGTAGAAACATCCAGTGGTAAGACTATGGCAAAAGCATAGCCACTTGGAAAAAAAATCCTGCTCTTCTTAATGAACATTTCGAGTGTTTAGTTTTCTAGCTGTTGCATGTTAACCATGGGTGAAACAACAAACAATCTCTTCCTCCCATTTTGTCTGATTATTACTACATTTTTCACAAACTAAAGTTTTTTTCAAAATCTTGCATCATTCATGTGGACCTTGGAAGATGCTTTTCTTCTGTTTTTAAAAAAGCATTTATAGGAAAGTTTGTTCCCTTTTTCTAGAGAAATCTAGGTTTGGTTTAACTTGGTTTAAGTGAAGCAAAAGTGGACAGCACTCCTTATTATACTATTATTTACCAACCACAAAAATATCTACCCTGATGCTGACTACACGGGAGATAACCAACTACAAACCACCAAGTTTTCAATAGCCCTATAGCTTGTGATGAAGCAGACTTGATTCATAACCACACAGATATGCTAATGTTGCTTCACTGGTTACTTTTAGCTTTTTGTAATTTCTTTCAAATACAATTTTTCTTTTCTTGATTTAGTGGTGATACTTGTAAGGGTGTGTGGAAGGTGAGGTCATCTGCTTCACTAAGATAATCAAGCCAAGAACCTTTCCAATGCAAAAGGGATAAGTACTGACAGAGGCCCAGACACTTCTGTCGGGCAGGGGGTCTGTGCTGATATTAGGGGAGACCCTAATATGTGTGGAGTGCCTTTGAGACAAGTGTGTGAGTCCATGCATTTGTTTGCTACTAAGGAATGAGCTGGACTAGCCAGAAAGTAGGAGACCTGTGTAGCACATAAAAAGGCAGAGGCACCAGACAGACAGAGGGGCTGCACTGACACAGGAGGGATCTGCAAATGTGCATCTACTTGTGAATCTAGGGAGTGGAGACACGTATGCTTTCACTAGTGAACCCAAGTCCTTACCAGCTGAAGAGGAGGAAGGAGACTTGGCTGTAGCCCTGCTAGTGTCACACGTGGGTGCTGCTGAAGGCAATGCCTTGTCTGTGGCAGTCTGTGTAGCCAGCCATGTCTTTTTTCTTTGTGTGTCTGTGTGTGTCTCCAGGATATATGCTCAGCCTCATTATTGGTTGAACCTGCAAATGGGAAAGTAGTAGCCATGTCCATCAGCTTGGCATGGAGATGCATGTCTCCAGGCTGGGATCCAGTGGCCAGGCAAGAGGAATCCCTGGGCCCTGGAGCTGCTGGAAGTGGCATCTGCTTATAATAGCCATTAACAAGAGGTAGGTTTTTTGTTTTGTTTTGTTTTGTTTCCATTTGTGATGATTGCTCCTCATCCAACACACAGGATCTGAATGAAGACCTAAGAGTCAAACAAGTCTTGCTGCAGTCAGAGCTTAAGAGCCAGCTCTCTGAAGCTCACTAGTGCAACAATGCATAGCCTCTCAGACATAGACACATAATAAATACTTAATAATGAGTGATATTTCACATATATATTTCATTTGTGCTAACTTACATGCTATTTATCTGGAACTAATGGATGACTTTTACCAATCAGGAATTATTTGCAGCATGTGAATTAAAAGTCACTACAGACATGGATGGCACACTCCGGCTGTATGGAGCTAAAAGAGAACTCCAAGCTAAAGAGGATGACTTAATTTACTTTTTATCTTATGTGATTTATTTTTGAGACCTATCTTCATTATATAACTCATTTAGTGTAGATTTTACATATAAAGTCCACTGATTCTATATTTATATTTCAGTGACATCTGCAGAGCAAACTAATTTTGAAGAAAATAAAAGGTTACCCAAGAAAGCCTAGTGCACATTGTGGTTAATGGTTTATACGAATAGAAACTCTTCTTTTAGGCCAAAAAGACCTCCTTAAGAAAATGAAAATAGTTGAGAATGTGCTTAATGCCGTGCCTCATCTAGGCTGCTTTATTAAGCAGCTTGAGGACTCTGTCAGCTCAGAATGGTTTTTAATGGTTTGGTTGTATTCTAACCAATTCTCCCTTTTACAAATATAAATGTATGGACTCTTCCCAAGCTCCACTTCCACTGAAAGTTATGTAAAGGTTAATTCTTGGCAGATATTTGACATTGTTTCCCAGTCAGTGCTTTCACTACTGAGATCTGAAGACAGGATTTTAAAATGCAATACAACTTAACGAAAGTTGAATTACTGGCACCGTTTTTACTGATGAATATTAACTTTATTTAGGAACAAAAGTTTAAAGAGATGGGAGATGCTTGTGTGTGTACATAAATCAATAAATCAAATTTATTTCTGTTGGATAGGTGAGTATAACTGTAGAGAATAACAGCTACTGTGTCACTGCTATTGATTCACTAAAAACTTTGTATTATAATTTAATTCCACTTTAAAAATATAAAAAGGATACTTCACTAAAAACACACCTGTAGGTAAGAGTCTTGCAAATTGTTATAATGATACATTTATTTGTAAACAGATATTATGCAAACTGGACATTTCCATTGCTGAGAAACATACATACAGTTATGGCCTGACAACTGTGTTGTTATCCATGCAGTCAGATTACTGGAGTGCAATTCTGTCTCAGGGTCAATTTATTTATTTATATGGGGATTTTTTAGAACGGGTTGCTGCTTCTTCCTTTATCCTGCAGTTGAACTCAGGATCTACATTTATCTAGTGATAATAAAAGGAGGCGAGAGAGAAAGTCAGAATCAAATTCAACTGTTCCATGAATGTTGAAGTTACCATCCACACTACAAACTCAATTGAAATGCATGTGCATTCATCAGCTTAGGTTCAACTCTTAAACGTACTTCTGTCCACTAAGTGGCTGATTAAATTACAGGCTGTACATGAGTTCAGAGTTGAAAGATCTAGTAAAACTAGAGGCATTCTTCTCCTACTCCTTACCTTTCTCTGCTCCAGCTTTTTTACTTTCCTACCATTTTCAAGCAATATTGTTTTCTCCATTGTGTGGATAGCTGAGATGCTGAAGTCCTAGCAGTGTTCCAGGTTCCTGACAGAGGAAGATATAAATACCCTATGCTGTGTTATGGGTCAATGCCAGCTTTTGTGTCATTACAACAAGGTGAAAATATTAGCCATCTTCTTGTTTGATTTGCCACAAAGCTGGTTAGCCACACTGCACTGCCAAAAGAAATGTACAGCCGTTTGTACCAACGTACCAACAATGTTTATCTTGCAAAGCAGACACACAAGCATAAGGTGTTTAATTAAGGTCATTCTTACTGTATCAATTAGCATTTTTATATTAAATATTATTAGATTAGTGTCACAATCATAGCTAAGGACAATTTCCTAAGCAGTCCTACAAAGACTGGAAACACATATCAAGCAATATAACTGTAAAAATTCTGTGGTGTACTTGCTTATACAGTTAGGGAAAATGTGTTCACCAAATTGGGAGATCATGTGCAGAATATTCTGTTGTTTGCTTGGCTGTATCTGTCCATTTTTATTTCATTTTATCTTGCAAGTTCAGTTGCTCTAAAATTTATTTCTAGTGTGATGGTGCAAAAAAGTTCTAGTCACGAGTGAGGGTAGTGTTGAACTGGCTATGATGCAAACATGAAACAGAAGGTTACAGATTTAAGTACAGACAGCTAGAGTAGTGAGAGTTAATAAGATGGTTTGGGTTAGAAGAAGAGAGCTTATCTCATCACATCTGCTCTCTACCAGTTATCAAGGCTTTTCTGTCAAGATTCTACAGAAGAGAGTTTACTGTAGACTGGTAAGTTTCTCATGAAGAGCTTTCCAACTGCTCTTCTGAAAGTGAAACAGCATAATCTTAATGATGATATCATCTGTTGACTGAAGACAGGATTCAATATCCCAGTTCCATGTACAGTTTGAAGCAAGCTAACTCGGTTAGAACTTAGTTCTCTCTGGAATGAAAATGGTCTTTGAATCCCAGTTTCATGGCCAAGTCATTTAATGTACAGTGAGTGAAAGAAATAACTGAAAAAACTCATGTTAATAAATTCCCCAGTCAGTCATCTATACGTAAGAAGTTGAGCCATCCCTATACTCACATGCGTGACCTGTATATCACCACAACATATATGAATAGATTTTCATGCATGTGGTGTCACTCAAAGACTTAGAACTTTTGGAAGTATATGCCCAACCAACTGTCCGAATGTGTTCTGAGTTTGTGTTAGCAGACTCAAGTACTTATAACCAAGGTAACATAATTGTAATTACATAAATGCAATGGAGACTACTGCTTTATCTTAAAGAGCTTCCTGGGCAAAGTACTCTCAGCTAATAAACATCCCTTCCCATGTGGCAAGGTCTTATCCAGCAAGGCATTGCCACATGTTTTCTTTCTTTATTTTGAAGCTTTTCCTAAGTGAGGCAGTCAAACAAAATTAGAATAATTACTTTTTTTTTTTTTGCTTTCTTATATGAGGTGCCCCATAAATCTGTGATTCCAAGAAACTCCTACTAGATAGCGTTTTGTGAATGGAGAGTCAGCAGAAAGATTATGATCAGGAAATGGCATTTACTGGTTGCTATCAGGACCACTGCAATTGCACAGCAGATAGGTAGCAATCAAACACCACTGATGTGCTTCAGCCCCTGCTGAAAAATGGCGGCTGAAGCAGAAGGCACAAAGACCTGAGGCTCAATATTACTGTCTGCAAGATCTGCATAGAACTTGCAGGGGGTAGGAGATGGCTGCTTCTGAGAGTAAATCTTACTCTATCTGTTATCAATCTGTGAAAATTCAGTAAAAACTTCATAAATACTGTGACCTAAAAAGAGTTATTCTGAATCATAGCCTGAATGCTAACAGAGTTTTCCACTTATTTACCAACGACTAAGCTTACACTGGAGAGGTCTGTCTTAACTTGTTTTTTTTTCCAGGGGAGACAGTCAATGGAGAGAGGAAGGATCCTTCAGTAAACTAATTCAAAGCATGTGAATTAGGCTCTGAACTGCCCTTCAGAAGAACCATTTGTCAATAGGGCCTCGGGAGAAGAGCCTGCCTAAGCTAAAATTAGCCTTTAAGATTACATTCCTTAATGCAATAAGGAAATACTTTACAACAAAACACTCATGAAAAGCAAAGTGCTAAATCTATTATGGGTATCAAAAGAAAAAAAAACTTTTCTCGCACTGGTTACGCATACTTATTACCCTTTAAAATCTTCTGTGAGAAATTAATTCCATTTGTTTTCAATGTCTTTCTGCCTCTCATTATAGCCATTTAAACCTTTATAGTGTCCTCTGGATCCCAGTCTTTGCTCTTCAGCTCCTTTGATTCATACAAACACACTGACTTGCAAATTCAGTAGGTTTGTACTGAATCCATGAAGAATAATTAATAGTTCATACAACATACGTCACCTCATGCCTCTATAAGCTTTTACATTAGTATGCTATAATAAATTTTAAAATATAGAATAGCTTGCCTCTACTTAACTTGTGGTTTTTAACTTTAAAATTATCCTACATACGTAAAATAACATGAAGTCCTAATTATACCAGAGATTACAGAAACATAATAGAATGCATCTGCCCCTAAATGCTTGAAATATTGGACAACAGGAGGGGAAATAGCAACATGGAAATTTACTTACAGCAAATTCATAACAGAACCCAAGAGAAAACACCTCTTCAGCTAGTGCACCACCTTCAGGACCACACAGTTCCTGAAATTTGAGACAAATAAGGAGGCAAAACATAACCACCTCCATTATTTTTATTAAACCAATTTATACAAGAAGTAACCTTAAGAGAACCTGTGTACTAAAGAGGTTTCTGAATAATAAAATTATTATTTCCAATACTTAATGAAGATGCAAGACACTAACAAAACCACCATACCTCCTCTTAACATATGATAAATGTATGACCTTTGAATACTGTTATTCTGATAAATCATTAGCACAATTCTATTTCTTCCAAAAGAAATCATGGTTATTTGGTCAATGCCATTAGAACCAAAAAAAAAGCAGAAAAAATCTTTGACCATAAAATGTAACTGTTACTCTTGCTAAAAGCACTCACATTTGTCTTTATTGAGGTAACAGAGTTTCTACAAAGCATCTTTTCTCTTGAAATTGTTTTAATTTCTTTGAAGATTAAGAAGTTCTGCTCACAGAATTTCACATGTGAATTTGCCCTTACAACACCACAAACACTCACTGAACTGAAATTTAATTCACCGTTAATAAATTAATTATTTAGACTGGGGATTTTTTGTTATTCTGACTCCTTAGATTCTTTTTGTTTTTTTACTGACTGTGTCAGGAGAAGGGATGAATTTAACATGTTACTTGTATGTTTAAACTTCTTTTTGTAATCTCATTCTGCTACACTATTAACTTCCTTATTAATATTTTCTTCTTTACAGTAAATATCATTCTTTGGTTTTCATCAATATTTAATAGAGATGTTGTATTTGTTGCTCTATTTCCTCTCTTGGGAAATGAAAATGTTGTATGTAGTAAGTCATTCTACATGATTAACATACTAATGGTAGATATAAAAATCTTAATACACTTCTGTTACATAAGAAAGACATCTGAAGTCTCTGCATGTGAAATATTGCCTTTTTCCTAAGTAAACACATGGGAAATGATGTAAAATATGCTAAGGTCTTGGATCGAGACCCTGTCTTCCTCTTTCTCTTCTCTATAGGTAGCATCATAAAAATTTTCCTTCCCTTCCCATGGTACAGCAAGACAAACATACCATTTTGTGAAACTCTTGCCAGCAAAAAAGATGTTTAGAAAAAATGTCATTTCTGTATTTCACAAGCAAGAAGTTTCACATTATTTTTTTTTAACATTTCTATGTGGCACGGTGTATAAAATCCCCATTGCTCATGAATCTGTCTAGAAAAGAAAGAAAAAAAAGAACGGAACTGGTTCCCTTGGAGGGGAAGGAAGACTAAGACAGAAAGCTAGATGTCTACACCATTTTAATTTGAATAATTTTATATAAAGAGAGGAGTATAGGAAGTGAAATGATTTTCCCAAGCATCACAACCTAAAGGGTTACCTGGCTTCCAGGTGTGTAGAGATCACAACCATGGGTTCATAGCATGCTGTAATACACAAGAACATGTAGGCTTTATCCTTTAAATTTCTCTATTTTATGACAGATTACCACAAAACCCACAAAAATCACCACTAGCAAATATAAATGTAATTAATAAAGTGAATATGAATGAATATATATACCAAGCTATTGCAAATTACTATCAGCAATCAACAATATTGTATCAATCAATAGTATGTAATCATTCAATAATAGCATCAATCAGTATTGCAGTAAAACCATTAACAGCAACAACCAAATAGTTATGTATTGCGATGGGTTACTAGAACTTATCAATAGTGAAGCAAGCATATCAGCACTATAACAGCGGACATGATAGATTACTTATATGAATATATATAATATCAATATGAAGTGAATTAAACAGATTTCAGAAGGAGCCACACCATCCAAAAAGGGGTGGAGGAGAGCAGGATCCCAGAAGGGGGGACCTAGCCCTCCCCAAAAGAGGAGAGGACAGACTGAGCCTATAAGATAACAGCCAGAGTGTCCCTTCAAAATGATCCATGTCTCAGAGTCTGGAGTCAGCCTGGTGTCCCCTGTGAGAGTCCAAAAGCTCACAGAAAGTTCAAGTGGGATTCAACTGGGAAGTTCTCAAAGAGCAGAAGTCTCAATTTTGGATAAAAATTAAATAATATATAAAATTGAGAGTATGTAGGACATCCTGCTTCGAGCCACAGACACTGTTAATTTCGATTTTTCACCTGTAAGAGCCAATAGATTATGCTGTTTTCTATTCTTTCAAAGCAATTTTATTTTTCCAGGCAGTTTTCCACCTTCTCAGATTATAAATTGCCATTACAGTCCCTTGTTTTTCTGCTTATGCATGGTATCTCAGGATGTCTCTGGTTTCTAGGTACCCCAGCTGCACTTGAAAGAGGCCAGCTGCGCTTTTCAAGGATGTTTCTGGTTCCCAGGCCTAGTTCCCAGGCTCACAGTTCCAGGCTGGCAGGCCTTTTTCTGTCAGTATTTTTCAGCAGACAATTTCTTCTGTTCAGTATTTCTCTCCTTCTAACCAGGCTGCCTTTATGGCTGCTCATATCACCAAGGCAATTCAAAGATGAGTGCCAGAGCCAAAAGGGAAATTCAGAACTAATTTTAAGTGTCCAATAGTCTGTTTCACAGAAATCTTACTTCCTAATAATAAGCTACTGCTTCCCACCTTAAAAAATGAAAATACTATCTGCACATGACTGATATGACCATGATCCATTCTTCTGTGATGAAAAATTACACCAATGAATGGCAGAACGACCAGAGCAGTAAGTCAAGTGTTACCGAGTGAACAGACTGTATAAAATACTCATTATACTGATTTGGGCATATATAAAACTATCAGCACAACACAAATGGCCTTTAGACACCATGCTCCATGCAGCTAAAATTGTCACTTTCCCTTTTTTTTTGGGTGCTGTGGTCTTGTGCATCCTGCCTAAATGTAATAACCCTCAGTTTCTGCTGCAAGGTGGAGTTACTCCTCTGCTTCCTTTTCATCTCACTCCTAATATTGATTAATATTGTTCATTTTATAAGAGCTCACTGTGATTCTCTGAATATAAGGGATCAGAAAGGTGGCCAAGGTTTCTTTATTCGGTACCTGTTAATCTTTGCAGCTAGAAACCTAAAGGAAAAACAAAACAAAATGACAAGTCATCTAATTTATCAAAAGCAAGATATTAATGTTAGAAAGATTGTTGCTAATTTTCAAAAAGTTACCGACTTCAAAAGGGGCTATTTCCTTTCACTCACTGCTTTTGCAACTGCTATGTTGTGACAGTGATCCACTGTGGATAAGTCTAATTTATCTCTACATTTTGTGATAAAAATTGTGGTAGGTTTTTTCCACAGTGAAAAAAATAGCTAAGGACATGTTCAACAATTAAGCCAAAATGAGTAGAGTTGTATACTTAACTAATTCTGTCTATACGTTACCTGAATTTGGTATCTGATTTACATTCTGAGTAAGTAAACCCCGGTACACCTCCGACTATATGAATATTCAAAGACAAAGTGGTATGGGTACAAGCAATTTGTTTATATTCTTTATTTAGGCATCCTGCAGACATAGGAGCTTCATTGTGTCCGGTATAAACATATGTACTCTCTGAATCCCTATTAGTATAGTACAATAAAAGTAACAAAACCACATAGGTTTGTAAGTGTGCTTAGATAACAATATATATGTATATTCAAAGTTTAACAGACTAATAAAAATAATTGTATATATTTCTTTGCTTACTTATAATCTAAGAATCAGTTTCTCATTGGTCTTGTACACAAGGGTAAAAGAAAATATGACAGCGAATGTTCCTTACCACATACAAAAGGCAAAGGGATAGATGGAGTCAAAAAGAAAGGTAACATCCCCTAAGTAATGTAAAATGCATGACCTAAGCCATGGCTCTCTCCTCTTCCCTTTTTTCTCAGTGTGCGACATGATGGAAAATGACACAAGGAGGCTTCTCATTCCAAGCTACACTCTGTGAGCACCCTTTTAGGATTTTGGTTCATTCACCCAAAATCATTTTTAGCTGCTTGTAGTTGTTTTCCATCTTTAAAATACACAATAGTCTAATTGTCTCAGTGTTTTAAAACTTTTACATGATATTAAATTTGATATAACTTAGTGAGAAATTGTTTGTTAGATTGAATGATTTTTATTTTATTTTTTTCAAGGACTAAATAAATAAGTAACTATTGCAAATTAGAAACTTGCACTTCAGTGCAATACTCCAACTTAATGATCCACAGCTAAAGATTCCTGCTTCTGAAAATAACCAGGTAACTAAATCCAACAATAAAGTGGAAGTTAAATAGGTGAAATCACTGAAGTCTGGGATAAATGTGTACCATGTGACTAACGAAATATGAACCCTCTGAGGTAAATCTTAAACCAAGAATGTCTAACTCCTGACTGCTGGAAGTATCCACAAATTAAGGGATTAGCTAGGGAAAGTGGAAGTCAGAACTAAATTGAATCTGTGACCTGACATCAGGATGGTCAGTGAGCTAAATTAAGAGCTAAATTGATCCTGTTCCTGCTGGAAACAAGACTGTCATGAACTTCACAAAGCTTTGAATCAGGCCTTGATACTGGAAAATGAAATCTAAGGTACTCTGTAAAATACAGAGCTGTCAATGTCAGTGTTCTCTACCAAATGAAGAAAGGTTATTCTAGGGTGTGAAAGCAACATTCAAATGATGTACTATGAAGTGCCTTGGGCTCCCCAGGCTGTACTGGAGGAGGCAACAGGATACATGGTCAGATGGAAGGGATGCTCTTATGCACCGGGGCTGATGGGTGGTAGGGTATATAATACTAGGCTGCCACAAGAGTGCATGCATCTTACAAAGGCCTCTTTAAATTGGGGTCCTAGTAGGACCCGTGCCTAGTTCCAGTGTTGTAGGAGCCGCTGCCTCTTGTATAATACATAATCCAACGTGCAAGGTACAGTCACAGCAAACTAAAACAGGCACTGACCAGCTGCTACTGGCATGGGGCATCAGAGGCATCAAGATGGCTGCACAACTCCAGTCCCCCACATGCTCTCCCCTGCAGCCCTCACCCTGCTTCTGGCCTCCCTCACGCCTCAGAGAGGCACAAGGAGCTGGAGTGTGGACGCGAGTTAGAAAGCTCCTTCTGGCAGCCATGGTCTCGCTTTCTGCTTTAGGGCTGCTGGAGCTGAAGCTGAGTTGAAGGTAAGTTTAGTGTTAGAGTGGGAAGGGCAAGGAGCCCCGGGGACAGCTGCTGCCTTCCAGAACGTTCTGAGCCTCTTAAAGGGCCAGGCACCTTCGTCACCTTCGTCACCTCCACACAGGAGGTGGCTGGCTGCCATCAACCCTGTGAAGAGTCCTAGGCCCTTTCTGTAAAACCCCAGCTCCATGCTTCACTTTCCCCTGACACAGATTTTCAAACATTCAAAGACTCTTTGGGGAAGAACAGAAGTAAAGGTATGGGAGGATTTGCAGTCTCCTTGAAGTAAAAAAGACTGTAAAAAAAATTGATAAAATTAAGGCGGTCTAAGAGGAGAAGTTCAGCCAGAAGACAAGACAGCCTCTGAAGGGCCATGAGGGTGTCTCCTTAACCTGACAGGAATCGTGAGGAGGGAAAAGCTGTACCTCGGACTAAAACAGCATTTCCCTGCATACTCAAAGATGCAGGGAAAATAGTCTCTACCTAGAAGCAGTGTGGTTAATAATAAATACTTTGGTTGACTGTCAGCGTCCTTAATTTTTTTTCTTCTTTAGTAAAAGGGACTACACTGAGGTGGGGGGGTGGGCCTAAAACCGGTTTACTCCGAGGAAGCTGAAAGACTGTGTTTAGATGACACTGTTTCAGAGAGGAATACATTAATTTTTTCCTGGTCAGTCTAGGTGGCTAAAATCACACGAGAAATCTGACCTATTCATATGGGAAAGAGCAGTCAGGCACCAATTAGCAGACGGAGACTGAACATTCCTGTTATCAGTCAAGTAAGTTAATTGGCAAGTGCTCACCTTGCATTCTAAAGCATCTGCCTATTCCCCTCATTCATATTTTTTTCATGTGAAGCAGCTGTAGCACACAACCTAAGGAGACATTCCGTATGACTTTCCAAACTGATTTAGATATTTTGTTCCCGAAGTTTTGCCTTTTTCACTGGGTTTCAACAGGACTTCAAAACCTCATTATTCTGTAAGGAAACTGATCTAAAGGCTTAAAGTAATCCATGAGCCCCTTCAGTGCAGTTAGCCCTTGAAAGGAATCATACCTGCTTATTGCCCCCTTTAATCCAGTTCCTGGTGGGCTGCTCTGGGATTCTTTGTTTTCCTCATCTTTTTCTCAGGACAACTGATGTCTTCAGCTGCTGAAGTCTGACTTTCTGCAAGCCGCTTGGCAGATATGTCTCAGGGCTCTGTACAAACATCTGGGGAACCATGTCCATGTGCAGATCAGTTTGACCATGGAGTTGGCTGTCTGCTAGTGTCAGCTAGGAAAAAATGTTGGCAGCTCCCTGGCCTGCTCGCACAGGCTGCCAGGTTTCTATTGTGCATGAAGGTAAAGTGACATATGGGGTCCTGGTGAATGTACTGTCTTCTGCAGCATCTTGGTAAAACATTGCTCGGAGGTACATACATGAACATGTTATTTTTTCTGCTGCTAACTTTCAACAGAGCTTCTATTTAGATGGGAAACGACTACATATGTTAGAGATTCTAATTTCTGTGGATTACAAAACCCCAAAAGAAGCATGGTTCCTTACGTGAAGAATTTTTTTCATTCTACTGAAAATGGTAATTTTATCAGGGGATTCTTTTAAGTAATTGGAAAAAAACCACTCCTTTATTTCTTCAGCGCACGTATGTGAGTATCCTAGAAGCAGTGATAATTACGCTCACAGCTATTATTCCTTAAGTACTCAGAAACCATAAGAGTTTTAAAGAAAATCAAAAATTCCCACGGTGATTTAAGCATTTTTTATACTTAACTTTCTCTTATTTCCTCTCTCTCAGTTCCTAAAAACTTAACTTTCTAGTAAGTTGGAATAGCATTGCTGTTGTTTTCCTTAACAGTTACGAGCTGGAGTGGGGCAGAACTCAATAAAGGACAGAACACAGTTTCAGTGGGAGTTTTAGAAAGGCTTTGAAGTACCCTCTTGGATTCAGTGAACTGCATATAGAACTGGTGTTAGAGATCCTGATGCTTAAACAGTCCATAAAAAAAAATCATTATTTTCAAAGTATTTCACAGGAAAATGTATTTCTTTAAATTTAAACATATGAGACTTGTCTACAGGATCTAGCTTTTAAAGTAAATATCAGGTATTGTGAGGTCTTCAATGTGATTAAAGCTGGCAAAACACATCAGTGCTCTAGCTAACTATACAGGCTAACTATACCAGTAGAAATGAAGTCTACATTTAAAATGCTTCTTGGCTTTTACTGCGGTAGAACTCATATGCAGAGATGTTCTCTCCTAAAGTTAAAATACTTTTTTTTTCCGATTTCACTCCTTGATTTGGAATAATTTTTTAAAAGGCTGGGAGAAAAAAAAAAAACAAAAACACAACAATATTGCTGCAATTCCATACACTACTTAAAATACAGTTAAAACTATTTCTGTAGAAAGATATTAAATTTCCTTTAAAAAATGAGACTATAACTAAGAAAACCCCACTGATCTCAAATATGGACTTAATGTGCAATGCATTTTATGTAAAAAAGTACATCTCTGATTTTAGTTCGTATGAGTAAGTTTAAAGGGAGACTGCCAAGTGCTGTATTTTATGCCACAATTTCTCCCACTCAAGGACATAACATGACATACAGCTGAAGCTGGCTGCCTGGGTGAGCCTGAAGGACATAATTTAGAATATGAGGAAGGCTCCACCTTAAAGGATCTGTCTTGAGGCTTCATTGCTGCCCCTTTCCTGCTACCTAATCTGCTCCAATGGTGCCTCATGTTGTTGCAATATGTGTTTTTTCACAGCACATCAGAAGAAAGCTGAATCCCACTAAAAACTTGCACAATTTTAAACAATATTAAGACACTCAAATTTGATTAAGTATCTGGTGTTTTAATTCTTTTAGAAAATGTGAATTTTGCCTGCATTTGCACAATAGATTTGTAAACACATGGCACTTTAGAGTAGGTATAAATTTATTTGTGGAAAATATAGCTTTATTTGCGAAACATATAGCTGTAGCAAAACAGATACTAGTTAGTTATTAAAATTCAAAATATTTAAAGGGCTTAATAGATATTTATTACATAGTCATATATTCCAAGATGGCTTACTCTCTTGTATGCCTCTATTGAAAATAAGGATGTCCTGCTAGAGAGGTTCAGGTTGGTCAAAAGCTCAAGGAATCCAGACAGGGCTTCCAAAATATTTTTGCCAAGTGAGAGAAAAAGCTTTCCAAGGTACTTTAGGCTTAGATTTGGCACCAAGACTATCCTCTAAAGTGACACTTGTCATTAAAAAAAAAAAAAAAATTTTAAACGTGGTATTTGATGGAGGAAATGGGGTAATCTTTCTTGCGCGGTCCTTTCCAGTGTGTAAGGACTGCCTGTGTTTGACGGCTATCAAAGCAGATACAATCATTGGTTATATCAGTAAGGCTTGCAAGCTTCCTCACAGGAGAGATGCCTGCTTCCTTTGTAAATGAAAACCTCTACCAAGTAGCTGATTCCTAACCTAGCATCCAAGCAAGTGTGTGCATGCATGGGCAAAGTCATAGACCAACCAGAAGGAAAGGAGCTGCTAGACTCTTACTCAGTCCTTTACAGTGTGTGATGTCAGTGAAGATCTCACTCTTCCTGCATGTGATACGCTTATTCAAGTATCTTATTGTTTTGAAAATAGGATCTTGCGGTTTGACCTTTTCTGCGTATTTATATTCCACAAATGAAGAAGTCATTCTGTAGTTTTTGACTGAACCAATACAGAAGTGCATTTCTTTTCCTTGCAGATCCATCATTAATCTGGTACATCATATTAACCTTCTCTGTATGCCACTTATCTTTCTTTTATGTGCCTCTCTTTCTCTGAAATAGGTTTTAAATCCCTGACCTGCTCCTCCTTTGCAGACATATATAAAACAAAGGCAATGTATCTTTTAATTCAGATTTTATGTACACATAGATCAACAACGACATTCAGCAGTCAGCAAAGGTCTCTTAATATCTGAATTCTGCAATCTTCCATTTGGCAATATTTGAACAAACCCCTACCAGGGAAAAGGAGCACAGCAGAAACATTCTGTGAGAAAATTCAGGTGTGTTTAAAAGAAAAAGTTCCCCTGTAGTGAAATTACTTCGTGATTTCCATAGAGACAGCCTAAAATGGCAAACCTACATCTACTCAGTGCTGAAACTACTCTTTTAAAAATTTTGCCCCCCAAAAGGATGTTTCCAAGCAGTAAGTTCCAAACTGCAAATAGAAGTGTTAAATACAGTTCAGCAGGTGATTATATAGAGAAGGAATCCTCCATGTATCACAGAATGTTTGAGGTTGGAAGGGACCTCTAGAGGCCATCTGATCCACCTCCTTGCTCAAACAGGGTCACCTAGTACCAGTTGCCCTGGACCACAGAATCATAGACTCACAGAATCGTTAGGGTTGGAAGGGACCTTCAAAGGTCATCTAGTCCAACCCCACTGCAAGGAGCAGGGACATCTCCAACCAGATCAGGTTGCTCAGAGCCTCATCCAACCTGGCCTTGAATGTTTCCAGGGATGGGGCATCCACCACCTCTCTGGGCAACCTGTTCCAGTGTTTCACCAGCCTCATTGTCAAAAATTTCTTCCTGATGTCTAGTCTGAATCTATCTCGCTATTTTAAAACCGTTACCCCTCATCCTATTACAACAGGCCCTGCTGAAGAGTTTTTCCCCATCTTTCTTATAAGCCTCCTTTAGGTACTGGAAGACCACCACTATAAGGTCTCCCTATGTCCAGATGGCTTTTGAGTATCTCCAAGGATGGAGACTCCAAAACCTCTCTGGGCAACCTGTGACAGTGCTTGGTCACCCTCACAGTAAAAAAATGTTTCCTGATGTTTACAGGGCACCTCTTGTGTTTGAGTTTTTGCCCGTTCCCTCTTGTCCTGTCGCTGGGCACCACTGAAAAAAAGCCTGACTGTCTTCTTTGCATCCTCCCTTCAGGTATTTATATACATGGATGGGATCTCCTGAGCCTTCTCTTCTGCAGGCTGAACAGCCCCAGCTCTCTCTTTCCTCACAGGAGAGATGCTCCCATCCCTTCATCATTGTGACTCTTCACCAGAATCTTTTCAGTATGTCCATGTCTCCCTTGCACTAAGAAGCCCATCACTGGACCCAGCGCTCCAGGGATGGCCTCACCAGTGCTGAGTAGAGAGGAAGGATTACGTGCCTCCACCTGCTGGCAACACTCCTCCCAGTGCAGCCTAGGAAACCATTAGCCTCCTTTCCCAAAAGGGCACATTTCTGGCTGATGTTCAACTTGGTGTCCATGAGGACCCCCCAGGTCCTGTAGAATGGTTTGTGGTTTGTTTTTTTTTCTTTTAAGTGAAAATTTGCTTTAAAAATTGAGTTATGACCTGAAGATGAAGAATATTTTATATATAAACAGCCAGCCAGACCAGTCAGTCATATTGGTTTACCGTATCTCCTTTTTGAAAGTACACGCTTATTTTCTGTCCTCCTTAGGGATGATGAAATAGCTGCAACCATCCCAACAGCAGTGCATGCTTTCTGGTAAAACTATTTTGGGGATTGGCTCTAATCCTTTACCTATGAAATAGCATTATGAAGCGTGGAGCAGAACAGAAATACTGAAGCATGAAGCCTCCCTATTATGCAACACTGACATACACAATTTTCTAATGATACATCCATGTAAGGTGGGCACTCCTGCGTTATGGTTAGATCCATATTTTATAGTTTTAAAATATCAAGTTTATTTAGTTCTTATGCATGTTTATACAGAGCATTTTGCAGGTGGAAGCTAACAATCCAAAGGTCTAATTTCTAGCCATATTGATTTACAAGGTACCTAACCTTGTGACAGCCTCATGTCAAAGTTTCTTATGGCTGTTCCTTTGGGAGCATGTTAAATCGGGAAACTTGGCTGTAGAGGCAAAAAAATGCAAAATAGGGGGTTTTTAAGGTTTTTAATAGCATTATTCTTTCAATTTTGTTAAAATGTGAGATAGTAGGATAAACTGCACAGTTTTCACATCTTATAATGAAATATAATACCACTACTAATAGCTCAGGGCTAATAAACTTCTGAGCAACGTAAATGCTGAACATTCATCATGTTTTCTCATTCTGATGGGACTCCTGAGTTGGTCAGTACTCTGGTATCATTCTGCCTATCCCCATCCTTAAAGTGGGTATATACAAAAATATCTTTAAAACCTACTTTTTATTCTGATTAAAACCTGTTTTTAGAACAAAGTAAAGTAAAGCAGAGAGAATTGCATCAGCTGAGTGATACAGAACACAGCACATCTTCCTCTCACCAACTGTGTCTTCACAGGTCTTACTTTCAGTCTTGGTCTTATCTCAGCAACTTTCAGAGGCTCCCTGGGTTGCAGCAAATTATAGATGATCCTCTCTGATCCCTGGGAAAATATCTTCCTTTTCATCATCTCTGAAGCCTGATTGCTTTTGTGCATCTTGCCCCCGCTCTGTTATTCCTCTCTGTTGTGGACATATTGGTCTTTGCCCCAGCTATGTCAGAAGCTTATTTGGACAGAGTATTCTCAGGTTTTGTTGGGGAAGGAGTTATCCCCCATTCACTCCAGAGGGTTCCACATTCCAGGACAAAGTAAACAGCTGCATTTTTCTCAGCTGCCCAGTTACTTTCTTTGAAAGGAACACGCGTACTCTATTCAGGATACTGCTAGCAGCCACATGAAAGCAAATCTCTTCTTTCACAGCCCTACTTTCTTATTTCCTTTGTCTGGAGATGTGCTTATATTTCCTTTGTCTGTATATGTGCTTAGATAAATATTATATTGCATATCCTACTTGATAGCCCACATTAAAGTCCTTCTAACTTCATCTGTCAGCAACCACCTCATTACGGACCACAGATTTGCATGCTAGTTACTAGGGTATTTACCCATGTAAATAAGAAAATAAATAAGTTTTTTAAAAAAATCTTTCCCACTCTATCCTCAGTTTTACTTCTGAAACTAGATTATATATCACCTACCTAAATGATATCAAGATGTAATTTTTGCCTTTATCTGTGTAAGCCAATAACTGGTGGAGTATGGAAGGACGTAGGACTTGGAAACATGGAAAGTCATTGTGAGAGGGAGAAGCAGCGACAGAAACAGTAGAGTTAAAATGTGAGAGACTTAAATGGGGAGTGAGGAAGTATCATCAAGCTTGTGTGACAGAGTGTTTCGGCCATTGATATTGCATGTGTTAGTTACAGTTCCAACCATAAACTGCCTTCATTTGTTCATGAACATAATTTACTCTGGACAAGTTGTAAATTGGATTGTGATGTAATTATTTTGAACTAGGATATTTCAGATTTTTATATTACAGTAAATTGATCTGGTATGAGAATTATCCTCATGTTTTGTGTACTTTTTCCCAATTCTCCAAAGACAGTTCCTCCTCTTCTCTAATAGTGTTCTTTATTTTTTTGTTTCCTTATTCAGATTGTACCCTATACTCTCTATATTTGTCTGAAATGATATTTCCTCTTGTTGTAGTTCAGCCCCAATTGGGACCAGACTATGCAGTCTCTCTCTCACTCCCCCCACCCTGCAAGAGAATAGGGGGAGATAATATAAGAAAAAAAAGGCTCAAGGTTTGAGAAGGATGGGGAGAAATCTTTACGGGCAAAACAGACTTGACTTGGGGAAAACTGTTCATTTATTTCTAAAAATAGCAGGATAATGAGAAAGGGAACAAGATAACCTCCCCCTACCCTTCCCTCTTCCCAGGCTTAGCATTATCTCTACTACCTTCCTCCCCCTGCGAGCGGCACAGAGTGGAAGAGGGAATGGGGGTCGCGGTCAGTTCATCACTCGTTGTTTTATGCCGCTGCTTCACCATCGGGGGAAGAACTCCTCGCATTCCTCACCTGCTCCATCGTGGGGTCCCTCCCACGGCCACAGTCCTTCATGAAACTGCTCTGGCGTGGGTCATCTCTTCCACAGGGTGCAGCCCCTCCAGAACAGCTGCCCCAGCGCAGGTCCTCCACGGGCCACAGCCTCCTTCAGGTATCCGCCTGCCCCAGCATGGGGTCCTCCACAGGCTGCAGGTGGATCTCTGCCCCTCCATGGACCTCCATGGGCTGCAGGGGGACAACCTGCTCCACCATGGTCCTCACCACAGGCTGCAAGGGAATCTTGGCCAGGAGCCACATTACTCCTCCCCTTTCTTCTTCACTGACTTTGGCATCTCCAGCCATTCCTCACAACAGGCTGGCAGATGCCTCTCAGGATCTTTTTACATCTCATTCACATCTCATCTCCTCTCCACTTCTTGCAGCCAGGCTGGGCCGAGTTGGGCCCAGTCAGCCACCTGGCAAAAGGCCAGAGGGTGAGGTCTGCAAGGCCCACAAGGCTCATGCCTCCCCCTCTCTGCCCCTGCTCAGCTGCTTCACATCTTCTCTCCTTTTTTTTCTGTTTTCCCCTTCTTAAATACGTTATCGCAGAAGTGTTATCATGGGACATTCTGCTACCAATTGTCTTGGTCTTGGCCAGCAGCGGGTCCGCCCTAGGCCCGGCCGAGTCTACTGAACAAGTGGTTCTAGCAGTTTCCTACAGAAGCTACCACCTTAGGCCGGGGGGACCTAAACAAAACCAGAACACCTCTCTTTGAAATAGACTTCCCACTTGTCCTTCATTTCTGCTCCTATCCCCAAAATAAGCATTTAGTCATCTTAAAGAAGGAAGAATGGAAATAAGAGGAAAAGATGAGTCAAGAGCTTTCTCTTTGAGTATACTAATAGATTTCTGGACCCTGCCTAGAAAAATGATCACAAAGAAGGAAGAAAAAAAGTTCTGCATAAAATTGCAGAAAAAAAATGACTTCTTATTTTATACTGCATTTCCCACTTGCCTTTCCTCCCTACCCTCCACTTTGTTGCTGTTCTGTTTTTCCTAAAAAAGAAATGGGAATATTATTTTAAAGGGACTCTGTATATAGTCAATTCATCACAGTCAGATGATTCTTGTGAATGAAGTACTGATAGAGCCTTCTCTCGGGAGAGCAGCAACGTCTTTGGTAGTAGTAGATTTTATGTGTAGTAGATCTTGGTGACCTTAAAGAAAGACCAGGACATTAATAGGAAAGGGAAAAGGAAAACAGAAAAATGCCAGCAACTAGAAAGTGGAGGAGAAAATGAGAGTAGCAGTTTCTATTGAGAAGTGAATACAGCGTGCTCTGAAGTGCTGGAGGAAAGAGGGAAGAGCCATCAGACTTAAGTGTGTGGGGAGGGCAGAGGAAAAGGAGGTAAGGTCAGAAATGGGTTTGCAAGAAGAAGGGAAGTAGTGGGTTTTTTTCTTTATCTTCAGTCTTGCTGGCTTTTGTATGGTTTATTGTTTCTTTCTTTTTTTTTTTTTTTCCGTAGAGGACTTTCTAGCATAAATTTATTGGTTTTCAGAACTGACTGTGTACAAGCCATTACTTGTATAGCCAAAGAGGAGTTTGACTGTTTATGAATAGCTGCTTCGTAGAACTCAAGAAAATGGAACCTTGATCTCAGAGTAGCTCCTCTGTAAGAACAATGCTAACAATACACATTTTTCTACATACTACCTGACCAATTAATTTGAGTACTTAGTTCTGTAGTAGATCTCTTAGGAGAAGAACAATTGCATCCCATTCTGTTTCATATCCTTCTTATTTTCCCTGTGGCTGACTTCCTCCCCAGTCATACTTCACCTTCTGTAAAAATAGAGATTAAATTCCTATATATAACTTTATTTTAGGTTATGTCAGAGTCCAGATGCATGGATTTAAAAATCAGTTTCGTATATCAGACATTACAATGCATCCTCTACATACTAGTTTACATTATGATTATATGATTGATTATGTACAGTCTTCCCAGTAGAAACCTCTTTTCTCATCTGTGTTTTGTCAGTGTAGGGTATGTCATGTAGACCATGCTTTATACACAGGCAGATTTCCAGATTGGTTACTTCTGGTTTCCTCATGGCTCATTCTGTATTGGGTAAGTGATGTTTTGCTTGGCTCTGGGATATTTTTTTTTTTTTTAATCTTGAAGCTAATTAATTTACTTAGTAGGGATTGTAAAAACTCAAAACCAATTTATACCAATTCCTCAAAAGTAATAAACTTTTGTAACATTTCCTAACAAAATCTCCAATCACCTTGCTATGGTCTCTACTTTTTTTGATGTACAAGGCCATTACTTGCAAATGAACCACAAAACTGAATGTAGCAATGGGATAAAGTGGAATATTTTCATATCGGATTGCCTCTGTATGAGAACATGAAGTGACTTGCATCTGCTGAGTAGTCCCTCATGGACTTACGTGTTTTCAGCGTGCAGTGGGGTTGGCTTAGAGTATGGCTTTACAGAAGCCTGTGGAGAATGTATCTCTCTTATTCTGTAAACAGACCACTGCTGAAATTAATAGCTGTGTGTATCCAGTATCAATGAGCTTGGCTCATGTGTTCCCACCTGCATGGCCACCTAGAGACAAGATATGAAGGTTAAAAAGAAACACAGGCTCTGTTTAAGCCATGGGAAAAAAAAAAAATAAAATGAAGTGCTTATATACAGAAGAACCTTCCTGCCACCTCATCCCCAGAATGACAACATCAGCTTAATTGAAAGAGCTATAAATTTTTTTCCTGTACTGTTTTGCAAAAATTGTTTGTGTAAAATCAATTTTAAAGAAACAAATAGTAATCATTTTTATTTAAAAAGAATCCTTTTACTTCTCCAAAACTGAGACAACTAGCAAATATTTGCTTGAATAGTTTTTGGTTTTGTCGGTCTAACTGCAGGTAGAATTCTGAAGTTTTATACCCAAACAGAAAATAGCATACAAAATAGGTGAACATCTCAACTGTTTTCAACCTCCTTATTTCTATAATGTTAACATTAAATTGCACTTGGAAGTAACTAAAAGAGAAAATCTAGAGTCTATGCCTGATACTTTCTGTTCTAGAAGTATCTTTAAAGTGCACACTGGTAGCGGTTTGCTTCAAAGTGTATTGTAGTTGCACTTTTCTAACTGTACATTGTTGATTTGAATTGGACTTGACTGGAAACTTACATGAAATTGCCACTGAGTTGTGAAGAATACTTCTCTACAGGTAGAGAATACTTTTTTTTAATATGAAGCTATATCAGTCTTTATTTTCAGAATATGTATATTTTAAAAATAGGTAAAGAACCTCAATTGGCCCTGTAAATTCCTATGGTAGCTTTAGCAAATATTTTATTTTGTTGTTTTTTTTATTTTGATGGTTTTTGTAGACTCTTGGATGATACACAGACTTTGGGCAGGACAGTGAAATGAAAAATGATCAATTTCTCCATAGATTCTAATCAAATATGTGAAGATGGGACACAATAGGACTTTAAGGTCAATTTTAGCTTCACATTAAACTACAGGTTTTTAGTTTTTCTTCAGAGAGCTCTAAGCACTGAAAGATATACTGCTATGTGTAAGGAAAAACTGTGTCCTGCCTACGAGAGATGGGTAAATAAAGGCAGTATATCTAGAAAAGAAAAAGCAGTTGAGTACGATGCAGAAGTACTCTAATCTCTCTAGTGCTTTTGAAAATTCATTCCTACTCCTTCAAGAGAGCTGAGAAAATGCTGAATCGTCATCGTGATTCATTGTGGGATTTCTGCTTATATGATCACTTCTAATCACTGTATAACCCTTCTTTAGTACAGAAATGAGAAATCCTGTACAGATGGGCTTTCCTAAAGATGAAGTGATGAGGAACATCAGAGGGTTTTGGTTCTAACTTGTTAGTGCATCTTCTCTTTGGGTTCCCTCTATACTCAGCTCTTTTATCTGTTTTCAGATTCACAGAGCCCTTATTTCAAAACACTCCAGTTCTGTTTAAGAAAAACTATTCCTTATAAACTATTGACAACTGTAATTCCTTTCTAAGAAAATAATCTTTCTAATATATGTGAGTAGGGGGAGTATTAATTTTTGCTTACTCTCCATTTTAATGCACAGAACTTTCTTTTCTATTTAGTATACTCAAGCATCCGTCCCCTTTCCATGTGTTGATGTCTTTTCATTTCATGCTTCTCTTTTGTATCAGATCAACTTTCATCCACTTTCCTTTCTCCCCATGCTCAGCAGCATACATATGCATGCCTTTCTTTTAACCCAGCTGAGAGCCACATGCTGTGCACCTGTCTCAGACGGAATATTCCTCTTGAGCCTGTTTCGTACAAGACAGGTGTGTGACTAGTAACCAATATAGTTAGGTATAAAAGGAAGAGGGTTTAACCATAAGGACAGTACACAAGATATTCATCTAATAATATGTTTGCATGACCTTAGTCATCATTGTACAAACACATCCTATTTTGATATACTTCCACAGTGAACTCAAAATGGTATTTGTGATGGTAACCTGCTTCTGCTTTTGTTCATCTGCATCTTTAGCTTGATACAAACTTCTGACTTGGTAGCAGTCTAGATCTTACCAGCTTCAGAGAAAACATGCCCTATATATTTTGAGCTAGCAATAACTGATTACTTTTCTCCTTAAGGATTTTTAAAAATGTAAGGAGTTCAGAAATCCAGTTAGGTTGTTAATTCATTTCAGTGTACTCTCAAAATTCAAAAAGGGGCTGTACCATGGTTTTCCTTGTCCAATGCCAATACAGCGGTAGATTGAGAACAGCTGTGGCAACAAAAAAGCACCAGTTTTATTAGCACCTCTGCCACTATTGATACTTGTTAATTAAACTGTGTGAATGATACTAGTAAAGAATTTTTATACACCATTTTACAGATAGTCAATAATAAAGCAGAGCTTGGAGATAAACTCCTTATTCATAGGCATAAAATGTTAGTTCCAGGGATGGGGTTATAACCTGATCTGTTCACTTTCAATTTACACCTAGTTCAAACCTGAACTCTAGAAAATGATGTTTGTTTTTCATTGGAAAATTTGCTGTCTTAAAATTTTTGAATTTTTTTTCTCCAGCTGTTTATCCAGTTACTGAAACTAAACCTTTGTGCTTCCATTACACCATCTGAAAAAACGGTGTAAACTTTTATTTATTATTTTTATCTTAATTTCTTTGAAGTGGGGAACAGTGCAGTGTGAAATAAATTGAATTGCTTCAGCTTTGCAGAAAACACTTAAGTATTCTGGTACAGCAAATTCCTGATCAAATGAATGTAGTTTTTATTTAATATATAATTACATAGCTACGCTGGATACTTGAGTTAATTACAGAAAATACATAAATTAAGAAATTGATGAAAATTGCAAATAGTGAAAATATTTCAGAAGCATAAGAAGGAGAAGAAGAAATGACAACTACTTGCTACAGATCATTTGCACTGCCTTAGGGTACTAGTTAAGTAACAAATCTTTTTCCCAGAGCTGTTGACAAAGTTAGCGCTGCGCTGACAGTCCAGGAAGGAACAGGACAGGACCAGCTTTCACTCCTGGGCAGAAAAGCAGAGACTTTCTCATGTGCAGAAAAATGAAGTTCAGTGAATGGAGGAGAGTACAAAGCAGAAAGTGTGGCTTCTAAGCCTCTTTGTAGCATCGAATTTTTAAAAACCCTGTAAAATAAGGCAAGATCTTCTGTGAGTGCATATTGCCGTAATTGGTGTAATTTAGAATATCTGCACTATTTTACTTGAGCTGAGGATTTAGCCCATTTTGACAGTCTCAGTGACAGAACATATTATAGATATTTGCTTGACAGAATTTGTACAATTTAGAGTTGGCTTGCTTGATTAATTCTTTGTGCTTGTGCCTGCCCCCTCCGCCTACCATGCTGAGGGCTCTGTCATTTAGCGTGACTCCATTATATTCAATTGAGCAGTGGCTGCAGGAGGCCAGACGGCATATGTCCTAGGGCCATACAAGTGCTGTTTAGCTGGATGTACTCAGCAAAGCCAGAGGCACTCAAGGGGCTACAGAAAGAGTCACATTAGTGACATAATACTGAGTGCCTGTAACATGTTATGTAAATGCTCATTGTGATGAAGTGCATGGTGTTTGTTCTCAGCTGGTTGTACTGTTGTATGGGTATAGTAGGTTGCTGCTGTCTGCAATAAATAATTTACAGCTAATATTGTTGACGGTGTTCTTGATGAAGTTTAAAAAGTGTTTGACTGCTGCCGTTCTCTCGCCGTGCTTGTTACTTTATAGGACAACTTTCTTAACTTTCTGCCGGCCACTAGAAAAGAGAATGGAAGGAGTTGTTTGAGATATACAGAATTAAGGGATGGGCACACGTCCAGGGAATCTCAGAGGGAAATATGGGCTGTGTGCCATACACTGAACTTGCTACATATGCGCACATCTGATCTAGCACACACACACTATGCAGATGGTTCGCAATTGCACAGATCCAACTCCACCAGGCATGTCCAGATCCCGCTTATCCTGCGTGTCTGGAAATCCTGGTCATATGGCCAGTCTGTGATTTCCCTCCTCTTTCTTCTTCCCAATCCTGAAATTCTGCCTAAGGAGAGAGGAGAAGAAAAAGAAGAAAGACATACCAGGCTCATGCTAACACTAAGCGTTGAAAATGGTCAGTTGACCATAAAGTAATGAGCTTCAGGACCTCAGTTGAGCTATAATCTGCTGTATGTGTATTTTTAGTTTGCTGTTGCAGTGTAAAATATATTCACTTCACTTAAGCTATGTCATAATAACTTACTGTGAATATTGAAATAAAATGCTAATTAGATACAGTTGGAAGAGAGCACATGGCAAATTACTGTAATGCCACTGATGGCTGGTAACTCATTTGCCTTTGGTAGCATGATCAGTTTTGATCAAATGCTTTCTCCCTTAATCTGCCTGCTCTTTAATAGTGGGCCTTCTCTAACTAAAATCTGCATCAATTTTAAGTCTGATTAATTTAACTTTATAAGTTAGAATGCTTTTCTTAACCAATTTTAGGTGATCTGACTATTCTCCCATTGGTAGGTAGAATTTTTTGCTAATATTTTGCATTGAAAATCATGATGGATCAAATCAGAACTTTGAACTTTGTGAAAGTGATGTCACATATGTAGCACAAGACAACTTTAGGGGTTTTTTTTTTTGTGTGATGCATTTACAAATCCAACTTTTTCCATGATCTCAGGACTTTTGTAACAGGTGTAGTCTCACTGATATCCGTGACAGAGTCTTCTCTTTTTGACAGAGCAGTTTTATACTGCAGTGTGTGATGCATTTACAAATCCAACTTTTTCCATGATCTCAGGACTTTTGTAACAGGTGTAGTCTCACTGATATCCGTGACAGAGTCTTCTCTTTTTGACAGAGCAGTTTGATACTTAAGAGTTATATGTGTGAATTATTTATGCATTTAAAAATCCCAGGATATTAGAATCATAGAAAGGTTTGGGTTGGAAGGGCCCTTTAAAGGTCATCTAGTCCAGCCCTTCTGCAAGGAGCAGGGACATCTCCAACTCGATCAGGTTGCTCAGAGCCCTGTCCAACCTGGCCTTCAAAGTTGCCAGGGATGGGGCATCTACCAGTTCTCTGGGCAACCTGTTCCAGTGTTCTACCACCCTCACTGTAAAAAACTTCTTCCTTATGTCCAGTCTGAATCTACCTTCTTCTATTTTAAAACCATTACCCAACTCTGACTACCAAAATTCTTAGGCTCTACCTGTATAATAATTAACTTCAGTTCTGTAAACAGTTAAGACTATTTTTTTATCTGCTGAAAGTTTTGATCTGATATGCACTGAAATACAATCAGAGCACCAGTTCTTATGGTGCTGTCAGTCTCTGTTCAACCATCATTCATACTTTTCAGAAAATATAAGGATAACATCCAAGGAACAGAATTCAGTCTGATTCTCTGCCACTGCAAATTTACCATTTATTTTGTTAGAATCATACTGCTTTTTTTAGTAGTTGGTCTTTGACCGAGTCACCTAAAGGTCACCTATAAGTGTCTAGGTAGAATTTCTTTAGTCCCTTTCTGTGACAGTTTGAAAAATAATGGTAAATTGTGTTTATATGAGAAAAAAAAGCAACTATTCCTGCAGGAACTGGGACTTTCTATTCATAAGGAAAAATAGCATCAGACTTGGATGTCTTTTTCCCATAATATTACACTGCCAATAGAAAATATGAATTCAAGAATTACTGTATGGATATTCAGGGAGTTGGATCTCTCCTCCATTACATTCTGCTTCTATTTAATTCTAAGGGTAACCCCAGAGTTGCTTGACACTATCACTACTCATGTTTGGGTTTGAATTGTATTTGTGTCTTGCGTAGATCTGGCTAAAACCAATTTATGTTCAATGTTTGCAGAAAATAGCTATTTTCTTCCCTCTTCTGGTCCTTGTTTTTGCAAGGTAGTCACTGAAGAATAAATGACCCTATCACAGTGAGGATGGGTTAAAGGAAGGAGTTCAACCAGTAGAATGAATAATGCCTTACACAAATGTGATACCTGCTGTAGTTTTCTTCTGTTTTTCAAATGCTGCCATTTCAACCTTTCAACCACAGAAACAGCTTGAAAATAATTCTCACTTTACCTAAAAGCTCTTACGTTTGGATGGCATGTTTGTATTGGAATCTTTATCCTTACCCCAGAATACAATGTTCATTATTTCTTAAAAAATGTTATCTATTTGTTTCACTTCTTCCTCTTTCGCTTTCAATGATGTAGAAAATTCACAGATTTTATCCCTGATTCATTTCAGACAATATATTTTGCTTTACAGATCTGTGTTGCCTATGAGTCTCGAGTAGGAAAATTACTTTTCACCGCATTTAATGTCATCATTTATAAATTGTGTAAGCAATAGATTCTGGTGCTAATTCAGTTTTTGTTAACAAGTTATCATTTGATGTATTCTGAGTACAAACATATGAGTTCAAATATATACTATACAGTGTGTACATGTATAAAAACTTGGTCAAGTTACAGCAGACCCATGCCTTTTTTTTCTGACTATACTCAATATGCTTAGTTTGAGATTGCACAGACATGATGCTTTTTTTTTTTCCATATCACATGCGTTATTACTGTAATCTAGCAAGTGCATTATAGTTATAAATGGTTGTACATCTTTCTTAACATGAAGACTTTTGAACTGGAAATTGAACCTTAACTTTGAAAATGCCCTTGTACGTTAATTTTAAATATGTGATTAGAATCACCAAACAATTTAGGTTGGAAGGGATCTCTGGAGGTTATCTGGTTCCATCCCTTGCTGAAAGTTGGCCTAGCTTCAGTTACAGCAACATGCTCAGAGCTTGCACGATCAAGTTTTGAATATCTCCAAAGCTGGAAATTCCACAACTTTTTGGGAAATCTTTCCAAGGCTGACTGATTCCATGATGAAGAACGTTTTCCTTGTGGTCAATAGGAACTTCCCTTGTTGCAACTTGTGACCATTGCCTCTCATGCTATTTTTGCACCTCTGAGAGAGTCTGATTATCCCTTCTACATAATCACCTATAATATTATTGAAGACAGCAGCTGAATCTCTCCTTAGCCTTCTCTCCTCCAGGCTGAACACAAACACTTCTCTCAGCCTGTTGTGGTTTTGTTTAGTGAGGGGGGGCCTAAGGTGGAAGCTTCTGTAGGAAACTGCTAGAAGTCGCTCCCCTTTGTTTAGTGGACTCGGCCGGGCCTACGGTGGACCTGCTGCTGGCCAAGGCCGAGCCGATTGGTAGCAGAATGTCCCGTGATAACGCCTCTGCGATAACGTATTTAAGAAGGAGAAAACAAGAAAAAAAAAGGAGAAGACAAGATGTGAAGAAGCTGAGCAGGGGCAGAGGCACAGAGGGGGAGGCGCAGGCCTCACGGGCCTTGCAGGCCTCACCCTCTGGCCTCTCGCCAGGTGGCCGACTGGGCCCAACTCGCCCGGCCCGGCTGCAAGAAGTGGAGGGGAGATGAGATGGATGATGTGAAAAGATCCTGAGAGGTGTCTGCCAGCCTGTTGTGAAGAACGAACTTTTCTTGTGAGAGAAACAGCTGCAGACGCCAAGGTCAGTTCAGAAGGAGGGGGAGGAGTAATGCAGCTCCTGGCCAAGATTCCCCTGCAGCCTGTGGTGATGACCATGGTGGAGCGGGTTGTCCCCCTGCAGCCCATCGAGGTCCACGGAGGAGCAGAGATCCACTTGGAGACCGTGAAGGACCCCACACCGGGGGAGGTGGATGCTTGAAGGCGGCTGTGGCCCGTGGAGGGCCCGCTGGGGCAGCCGTTCTGGAGAGACTACACTCCGTGGAAGAGATGACCTACGCCGGAGCAGTTTCGTGAAGGACTGTGGCGTATGGGTGGGACCCCACACTGGAGCAGGGGAGGAATGTGAGGAGTTCTTCCCCCGACTATGAAGCAGCGGCGTACAACATCGTGTAATGAACTGACCGCAACCCCGCTTCCCTCTTCCCCCCCTGTGCCGCTCGGGGCGGGAAGGTAGTAGAGATAATGTTAAGCTCGGGAAGAGGGAGGGGTGGGGAGGAGGTTTTTTTTTAATCTTGTTCTCTGTCTCATTATCCTGCTAGTTTTAGTAGCAATAGTAATTTAGTAATAAATGAATAGTTTTCCCAAGTCGAGTCTGTTTTTGCCCGTGATGGTAACTTTAAGGATTTTCTCCCTGTCCTTATCTCAAACCTCGAGCCGTTTTTCTTCTATTATCTCCCTCTGTTCTCTCGGAGGGTGGGGGGAGTGAGAGAGAGACTGTGTAGTCTGCTCCCGATCCGGGCTGAACTACGACACAGCCCCTGCCCATTTGTTACATGCTCCAGCTCTTTTAAGTCGGTGGCCCTGCTCCGGACTTGCTCCAGGACTGCTCCAGATATAGCCTTAGAAATCCCAATTAGAAGGGAATAATCTTTTCCATCATCCTGCTGGCTGTATTCTGTTTAGTACAACCCAGTATGCAGACAACCCTCATTGCCTCAAGGGCACACTGCTGACTCACGCTCAACTTGCTGTCCACCAAGACCCCAAGTCCTTTTCTGCCAAACTTCTGTCAGTCCTCATTCTGTACTGTTGCATGGAATTATTTTTTCCCAGGTGCAGGACCTTGCATTCATCTGAGGAGAGGAGAAGGGAACTGTATGGCTGTTTACTTCTTGTGAAGCAGTTAATTAAAAACTTGAGATTATAGTCAGCCTGCTATCCAGGTTCAGCATAATGACAAACTGATACCAAAAGAAGGAGCAGGAGGTGGGAAGAGGACTGGTAAAGATGTGGATTAGAAGATGGATCAAGTGACAGATTGTCACTGATGACACTTGCATGCCTTATTTCTATTTCAACCTCTTTATAATGTTTCTTGTGGAGTTATTAACATATTTAAGGTTTGTGGTTTCTTTTTTCAAATATATGTGCATAAGCAAACTTCTTAACAGCAACAACAAATAATAAAACTAAATTTTCTCTCTGATGGTTACTAGTTTTGGAATCAGCACCTGATAACTTTTTTGTGTCCCAGAATACATCCATTCTCATGGTTCTGCTTGCAGTTTCCCTATGCAGCTTCATACAACCTGAGTATGAACAACTTTTGGTACCCAATTATGAGTGAGGCAGACTGCCTGTTTTAAAGCATCACTTATTCCTGGTGGTTCTTAAAACTCACCAGAACCTCTATTTGGAGGCCTGGGATTTAGAGTCTTACTCTCTGACATTCAAAACTTAGAAGGACACCCTTACCCCCCTTAGTCCCTGGGCAAGTATCCTTGTTAATAGGTTGCCATGTAAGGATGAGCACCACTTCTTCCTAGAGTAGTTTCTTTTAAAAAATATGGTAGCACTTGTATGTTGTGAGGATAAGGAGGGAAGACAGAGGGTTTCTTAAGTATATTTGGCTCATGCCATCTGGACCAGATCCTTCCAGTTCTAACTAGTTTCTGAAGCCCACTGTGGTTTCACTTGGAATAATGCACTTAGCTACTCTAATCTGACAATTCTATGCATGATCAAAATGCTAGCTATTGTTAAAGAGAGAAATTTTCTTACCAAACTGTGAGTGTCTAAAGATGATGAGATTTTATTAGGATGAGGTGATGGCTAATGGGATGGTTTGGGGATTGCAGTTTTTGTCTTGTGTAATATAAATTGGATTAAATCCCATTGTAAATAAGGCATGACCTTTTTTTGTGCCTTTGTGTACTGCTGTGCCCAGAAATGAATGTCTGTGTATGCATGTGCAATAAGTACACATATATATATCTACATAAATGTATAGATAAAAATATACCATACCTGTATCTTGACTTTTGCATGCATGTTTGGTGACCTTATCTCAAAAAAGATACAGTAAATTAGAAAAAAAATCAACAGTAAGGTTCACAGGTGAGCAATAGCTTCTGTGCAAGAACTTTCACAGCCAGAACTACTCTGCTTGGCACAGAGATAATAATGGAAGGGGAGATATGCGAGTGATGATCTATGAAAGCATGAAGGGTGTGGAGAATGGGCTTAGGAATGATCGGCCATGCAATTAATGTAGGGGAATATTCCCAATGAAATTATCAGACATCAAGTACAAAAGAAGCAAAAAGACATTGTGAAATAAATAGTGAATGTATTTTGCTACACAATCACATGCACAATTCTTTGGCATTAAAAGCATATAATTGGAAAAGAATTCATTGATTCAAACAGAAATTGATCTGGAAGAATATCAGCTGAGGTCTTGAGCACAATGGTGTCAATGCAAACTTTGGCTTAGGACATCCATACAACACCGGCTGCCGGGCCTTGGAGAATATGCCAGGAGAATGATCAGTATCTGTCCTGCTTTATGTCTGCCTAATTGTGTATTAAAGTGTCGCTGTCCTAGATCAAATAGTTCTCATGCTTATCAATGTAATGGAGTTTTATTATGTCCTGACTAAAGTTTCCTGAATATTTTTCCTCTGAAAATTTTTTGCAATATGAAATAGTTTTGAGACTTATCTAAACTTAGTAACTAAACAGTAGATGTTTTAAAAGAAATGTAGCATATTAACTAAGCAATTTTTAATTAAAATATGCCTGACGATAAGGTACTGAAAGCAGAAAACCATTGGTATTTCAGACAGGCAAAAAAAGAAACAAAGCAAAAGAAAAATGCAAAACATAGCAGAACTTTTCAGCTTTTGTTGTCATTTTATTACAAAAATATCTACCAAAGAGTCATTAGGGGCTATGTTAGGGGCTGCACCCTAATTCAGTCTCAGAACGGCATCTTTGTCAGATAATCGTACAGGGCTTGCAGAACTTTCCAGGAAGACCTATGGGGAAACCTGTGCCCTCTGAAGCAACAGCTGGAAGCTGAAGTGTGTCAGGTAGCAGTAGATGCTTCTGTTTAGAAAAGTGAATCAGCTTGAAAAAGTAATATTCATGGTAAGATTAAAACATCTACATATAGTTTTCTGGCTCTATAGCTGAATCTTTCTCCTGATTTAGGTGTCCTGAACTCATACTTGGCATCTTAGTTTCTCTCACAGCAAAATGAGATTGGAGAAACACATGTGATGAAGCCTGGGGAGCTATTCATCTCTCTGAAGTAGACACATCCTGTCTGACCACCTTAATTTCCTTCAAGCAATGTCTTGACTAGATCTCCACTGACTATAATGGGACTTTAACCACCTACATGTGTATGTCTTAACCTTGAAGTGAATCCTGCTTTCAACTGCAGCTCTTACAGACAGTTCATTGGCTTTTTCCTGCTCAATATATTCCTTTGCAACGTTTTTGCTATGATGCCTGTTTTATGCCCTATCTTGTTCTAGTCTGCTATTTCTCCCTTAATTTCTTCACATGCCCTTAGAAGATAGACTTATTGCAGAAGGTCTGTCCTCCTCAGTCATGTCATGGAAAAAACATGTTACAAACAATTGTGTGAAGTATAGTAGAAGCAATGAAATATGTTCTAATCTCAATGTTGAGTCTATGAATTCTGTCACAAACTTTTCTTTAGCTGTCCTTTATTTTTGGTCATCTCCTTTAAGATGTTTAGAACTGAAGATCACATTTTTTGCCTGTGTGCTTATCAAGTTTTTGATTAAGCCTTGAACTGCTGTAATAATGCAAATAATTAAAATATAGATGAGTAGGCAGCAGGACTTTTCATCAGTATAGAATTACTCCTTTGCTGAAGTATTAGTAGTAATAGCAGTTTAGGTCTTAAGTCAGCAAAGAATGTAAGCATGTTTCTATGCTCATGCCATCCCTGGGAAAAGCAAGATCTGACAAGCACATAGCCAGTTTTTCTAATTAAAACTGCACGTCTGTTTTGTACATGTCCGTTAAATGCTCTCCCCTGTATTTAATACACACCTTGGACTGCTGTCTTTTAAAGAGCTGCAAAGACTTAAACTTGTTAATCTTGTAAAATAATGAAGAAAATTACATTCTGCTAAGTTCATGTATATTTATTTTCTTTTTCATTTTCACTTTTAAGTTGGAAAAATTCTAAACATTCTATAAGGGATTTTGTTTATCTCATTTTTTTTCTCCATTTGAGATTTCTAATTCCCTTTATGGGTTCTTATTTAGTCAAAAATGTTTACAGTGAGGACTATCACTTAAATAGGGATAGCAACTAATAACTATGGATCATGAAAACTAGAAGCTGAAAAGACCTACTACATTGTTTAAACCCCTCCCCTACCATTTTAGGATTGTTCCCTATAGTATAATTTCCAGTACTTTGTTTGGTCCAGTTGTAAATGACTTTTACTTGCTTGCATTATTCTCCTAAGAACACTATCACAATATTTAATGCCTCCTTGTCATCCACTCCCACTAAAATTCAACTATGACAATTTTAATGTGCCCTGACATATATGCACATGAGGTATCCCTTTTGGGTACCTTTAACTTTCCCTTTTGCCATTTTGGATCTTCCATCATGCTTGAGGTAGATGTTCTTTCAGTTTGTATTTGCATTCTATGAGTTTAGTTTTTAATCTTTTCCCATAAGCTGTTCCCTCCATTTCCTTAATTGTTTTTATTGAGTCCTTTTTTTCTAAATTATCCAATTTGTTAACATCTCTGTGGGCCTGCTCCTCCTTCCTGCTGAACTCAATGGGAAAAAATGAAGGCATGTTACAGCTCAGAACTCTTTCCTGCAATTTTAATCCTATTTCCATAATAAGTTTGGGGCTTTTTTTCCTTCAGCTGACTCAAATGTATGAGTACTTTGCAGTTCCTGTATCTAATGGAACCATAACTATGTCTATCTTGAGTGCACATAGTCGTCACCTAGCTCAACCAATTCTTTTAGCTGGCAGGGCTTTCATTAACTTGACTGTGTCTGACTGGCTTCCAGACCAGTTTGCATTCTGCCAGCCTGAAACATGGGCAAAATTGGCTTGCAACTCTATGTGCCTGCATGGAAAACTTTGAGGTCATGATCAGTAATTTTGAGCATCTGAGGCCAGCAACACTGATGAAAATACTGTTTCGTCAGAGTCCTCTGCTTACATATTCATGTGAAAGCTACAGTGTGAATATTCTGAAGCTGTCATCCTTGAGATACCTGCTATTGTAGGTACTTTCTCTCCAAAATAATTTGAAGAGTTTTTATTACTCTAGACAGTAAAATGGTTCCCTCACACATACGACTCCAAGTGGAGAATGCGGAGGCTAAGTGTTTTTATGGAACCACCAGCATTTTTTCTGGGACTGGGTGTTTGACCCTTGTAATTTCTTTCCCCATTTGTAATGGCTTTTGACATTTTGGACAGTGTATTTGAAGAAAAGAGATGCTTGGGGGCTAACAGCAAGCAGTTATTAAATATTCTAGGGGATTTCTGTACATAGGGATGCACTCATATAGTTCAGTAGTTCATGGAGACCAGATACTAGGCATTTTCAGTATAAAAACTTTATAGCTGCAAGAACAAGGTAGTGCACCACCACTTTACAGATACTGAAGAATATTTATGCCTAGCTTGTGCATAAATTACTAGTTTGGGTACAGTGTCAGCAATATTTTGTATATAACCTTATGACTGAGACAAGGTCTGCTTGAAATAAAATAATTTCTTTTCCTCTGAGCCTTACGTATATTACATTTTGTCTGAGTTGCCTGGGTGAAGGCCACTTGTTCTTATTAAGGTGTACTTTCCACCATGTTCCTGTGCTGTGCTGGAGCAGTATTTGCAACATGTTCTTCTGAGTCTCAACAAAGTGATCTTTACACTCCCTTACTGAATACAGTATGATCAATACTAACCTGCTGCTTTAACAAAAGTCACTAAATTGGGAAAATATCAGAGATTATCAGTAAATTGGCAAGACCTTTATGGACTGGGAAGGACTGTTTCGCAGATAGTCTCATGGATGTGGAGGTGAGGACTGAGCTACTGGAATGGCCAGTATCTGCTAAACATTTTGTTAGCACCAGCTTTTCTGGTTAATCCTTGCAAAGCACTTAGCCAACCAGCCCACGGTGCCCCTTCCCAACTGGAGATTTCATAGGAGCCAGCCGTTCATTAACAAAGGGTTGCTCAACCTCAGACCAAAAAAGTAGTTACCCAAAGCACATATATACTTAGTAAATGCTCTAGCTTAGTAGCTATCATAATGCCCTGGGCTGATGTTTCTGGGCATGCTAAATGCCAGTGGTAAGAAAAGATAGGGAAGATTAAGGAATGTAAGGATTAGTGGCACTGTAAGGGCTTTCTATCCCTGGGCAATTGCCTCTGTTCTTATTCACTGGTACTAATAAATGCAGCATGAGCCAAGCAGTAGCACCCTAATAGCTTCATTATGTGGAAATCTGCTTGTTTCCTAAAAAAAAATACAAAAGAAACACATTTTAGCCTATAGGTTAGAGCTCAGACTCTAATTTCATATACCAGGACAACAGTTGTACTGTATGCTTTAACTTTTGCCTGTGATGCTGTGATGCTGTTTAACAGCCTGCTGCTAGGCTGGGGGATATACCTGGTGGCTCTTGACAGCATAGGCATTTTAAATGCACAGCAATTACAGTACTCACACAGCCTGAGCTTTCTGTCCAGTAGAAAAGGGGTCAAAACTTAATAAAGATTGGGCAGGAGGAAGGGAAAAAACCTTAGGCAGAATGTCTCTACACAGAGAAAGAGAGAACAGTTAATTTGTGCGCCAAACTGCCAAGGACAGCAGCAAAAAAAAAAAAAAAAAAAAAAAAAAAAAAAAAAAAAAAAAAAAAAAGGCAGCTAGTATAAATAGTTAAAGCAGAGATTAGATAAATATTTGGGGAGGGGGTACTGTGATGGTGTAATTGCTAATGTTGAGGAGAGGTGGACTCCGGTGCTTCCTGGCCCCTTTTGTTCTAAGGTTTCCTACAGCCCCATTACTTCGTAGCCTGCCACTTGCCATTACTTTTAGGGTTTAAATCACCTTTTTTTAAAAAAAAAAAAGCTTGCATAAGAATGAGCTGTAGAGCACAGGCTGGGATGTGACTCTGTCGTGCAATATGGCTTTATGATTCATTCATTTTCCCAGACTTTATTTCTCCAGAGCGGGTCCTGGGTTGGCATCCTGAGCCCTGCAAAGATCCACAGGGCTGAGTGGAAGGAATATAAATGCTTCACTGGAGCCAGGCTCAGGCTGGGGCAGTTGCTGTCAATACACTGAAGTTGAAATACATTGACAGGGTGGTGGGGGAGGTGTTCTGCAGTGCTGCAGATCCCAGGAATACCTTATCTTGGGAGCAGAGAATTAGAATTTTTTTATACATTCACCAACACGGTTGTTTCTTGTCTCAGAGATAAACAGCTACAACATCAGGTAACCAAGAAAGCCTGGGTTTTACTGTTTAAAACGGGAAAAACCCAAACATATTTTAGTAACAAGCAGTAGCTTTACAAATGAATATATATATGTAAAATACTTAAAGGCTATAGGAAATTAAACTTGAAGCTAATCTGCAACAAATTAAATATTTTCCTGTTGAAGGAAAGGGAAGCAACTGAGCAACTTACATCGAAATATTAAATGTTCAGTGCGTAATTTCTAACAAAGCCCTTAAAAATAAAGCTTTCATTAAAATATTCTTCAGAGCTCGGAAATACTTGCAAATAGATCAAAGGGCACAAGAGCTCTATTAATCTATCAATTAAACCACTTTGATTTTTCCTGTCTATTTTCCTATGTTTGCATTCTTATCTTTCACGGTATGAATTGGTAACCTTACAAAAACATCCCACATGAATTGCGGGGCTCTGTGCCCCGGCAGCTTCCCTGGTAATCTGGGGGTGTCATCTGGTACCCTGCGGCGACTGCCGGTACCCCGGGCGGTGCTCTCGCTCACGCACTGCAGCCCAGCCTCTACGGCGAGCCCAGCCTGGCGCTCCTGGAGACAGGGAAATGCAAGGTACTTTTTTTTTTTTTTTAGCAGACTGTAAATGATCCCTATTCTTTGCTCCACAGAACATCCGATGTGGTGCCCAATCGGCTGAGAAAGCTGCACAGACGTCAGTGTCTGTGTGTGTGCGCGTGTGTGTGTCTGCACAGCCAGCTGCAGCTGGAACCTCCATTAGAGCAGCCCTATTGATTTCTGGTTCACACTGCAGTAACGGGGCTAGA
>JAAGAY010012797.1:4836-42714 GCA_011801015.1 Ardeotis arabs | reverse complement strand
TTTTTTTTTTAGATTTTGTGTTTTTTTTTTTTTTTTTTTTTTTTTTTTTTTTTTTCCCCCCTCCTGTGAGGGTGACGGAGCACTGGAACAGGCTAACCAGGGAGAGCATGGAGTCTCCATCCTTGGAGATATTTAAAAGCCGTCTGGACATGGTCCTGGGCAGCCTGCTCTAGATGCCTCTGTTTGGCAGGAGGTTGGACCAGATTGTCTCTGGAGATCCCTTGCAACCTCAAGCATTCTGTGTTTCTTTGAAAAGAGGCCTGTGAGCAGGATTTTCAGTGATGCTTCAAGGAAGGAAAAATACTGTAAACTGCTTTTGTCCGTACTTACTATGCATCATGTAGTTCTGTGAACAGCAGTTACATATTGAAAGGCAAAGCCTTCCTAAGTATGACTGGATATTTTAGAATAAATTTATTATTATAGATTATCACTTTAAAGCCTCTACTATTTTTTTTCAGAATTATCGCTTTAAAACCTTTACTTATTTCTAATCAATGAATCATTACAGACTTTTATGTTTTGTTTTCTGTACTCATTTAGTGCAGAGTTCTTATTACAAAGGCAGCCCAGCCAGCTGTAATATGTTGTCACTAGAGATGGTGGTCTATGTATATCAAACCAGGGAAGAGCTACTCTGTTTTAATACACCCACTGGTGACGTCGGGTACAATCTGACTTCCTCTCAAAGTGTAATAGCAAATTAAAACAATCACTGCAGGGTATAAGCTTGGAAATAACTTTTTTCAAACACATCAGTTCCCTGATCCTCACTGCAGTTTCTTAACTGTTAGTGCTTATGCAAGGGAGGTGAGCAAGTGGGTGGGCTTGAAATTTCTGGAAGGGCAGATCAGCAGTTTGGATTTAGACTGAATTAAACTGATACAGAATCAGAGCCTTAATCTTTGGATATAGGACATTAAGCTTAAACATATACCAAAATATGTGGGGACAGGGCATCATCAGTAAACTAAATTTGTCACTACATTCCCTCCCACTCTCATCTGTGGGAGGGAAGATGCTAGTAAACACTGCCAGCTTTTCCTCTTCCTCCATGCAGAGTAAATGAGGCATCCTGGCAACAAAGAGAGCACATCCAGGAATGGGAAAATGCTTCTGCTTGCATCCAGAAGAATTTCTTTAAGCAAATACCGTGACAGGATCTGCAGTTGCTACTGCAAAGACAGTGAGGCTGTTTGCAGATCCTGGGCTTCTGAATATACATAATGGTCTGTATATGGTAATGGCAGCCTTTCCAAATCTGTATATATTCAGACAGCACTGAAAAACCTTAAGTTGCTTCCCTGACAAGACATAAATGTTTTTGTGACTAGGGCAGGTAGCCAAAGCAGCTTTAGGTTATTTTCAGATATGCTTCTTGTTGAGGGGCGTGCTGAGTTAAAGGACAAAAAACCTTTCCTTCCCTAGTTCACAAATGCTCCCAATTTGTTCAAGTAACCTGAAGTGCCTTCTGCTTCTGTAAGAACAGGAGAAGCATTAGAGCCTTTACCACAAAGGTTTGTTTCTTTTCCATTTACGGTTAGTAATTAATGTTATTGAGATGTGTGTCAGAACAGTCAGTAATCTGTACAGCGCCAGTTGGTGCAGCATCTGGGAGATGATGGCTGAGTCTGAGTCACAGTATTGGTCATAGTACTCGGTGCAAGTTTACATTGTGTTATAGAATAATTGATTGGAAATGCATCCAGTTTCCTTGAAAAAAAGTAAATACCCAGTGTAATGTAGGTTACTCAAGTAAATAAAAGCATTACTGAAACTTATGTAAAAGGGACTGTGTTTCACTGTGATTTGTGGCTTTTTCAGAATCCTGTAAGAGGCTGAGGCAGCTGTTCCTTTTCTACCTGTTTTCTACAAAATGTGTTCATTTGAGAGGCCGGCAATCCAGTCATTAGTTTGTTATAAAACAGTGCATAATGTCCCTGAAGAACTTTCCCGCATAAAGAACTTTCAGTGGGAAAAGGTCTTACTGTCTTTTGTTGGTGGTGGTTTGGTTGTTTTTTTTGTTTATTTGGCTTTTTATTACAAAGGATAATGGAGCTTGTGCAGCATACTGTATGTTGGTTTTGGAACCTAAGCTAGAGAAATCTTACGGCCTTTTTCATTGTGATATTAGTTAATCATGCCATGTAATAAGGCTATCACAAATAGAGTTTCAAGATCCTTGCAGATAAAAGCATGTGAAAGACTATTTTATTGCTGTAATTTAGTTTGCAGGAGCTGGATCACAGCCACTTCCTACAGACTCATTTGGATGCTTTAGTGTGAAATCCACTCAGGTAGAAAGCTCTTACACCTACAAGTCTTTGAGCAATTTGGTGAATTAATGGAAGAGTTAGTGAGAGGAGAACAGGATATCAGAGCTGCCCTCGAATCTGCTGCTAATTACATTTCTGTGTCCATCATCTGCCTTCCAGCTAATTGTAGCAGAATCCTGCTACAGCCCAAGGCAGTGTGCTGGAAGACTGTCCGGTTACTTGTGCCTGGCAACTCTTTCCTGCTCATCTTCAAAGATAAAAGACTTGACTTTAAATGGATGGACTGGGAACATATTGTCTTCTGTAAAAATAAATATTGTCTGCATTGTGGATGTTTCTGAATAAAACACAGGTGTAGAAACTGCACGTATTAACATGTATAGGTAGGGACATATGTATGCTACAGTAGAGATGTTTGGCAGGGGCAGTTGTTTTCTTACTTTGGTTGTTTTTCTCCACCTCCTGTCCCTGGGTATGCATTTCCCTTTCTAATTCTAAAAATTGAGTTCTATCAGCGGATGTGTTGTTGGACTCAATGCTTCTGGCTGTAACTTCTTGCAGAAAGGAGAGAGGAATTAGTTTTGTTATAATCTGTGACAGCAAACTAAAGGAATATGTTTTTATTCTGTGTCGTTTGCCAATATTTTTAGCTAAAACCTAATCCCTTAAGAGGGATGCTTTGAGTATTTTCTTAGAGATACTACTTCAATGTCTGAAATAGTAGGAAAAGCACAATAATAGAGAATGCATCAGTCTTGGGTTATTGTACTTACCAGGGTGCCTTCAGGTGGACACACTGTATTCTTTACAGTTAATGTAGGTGCCTAGTCCGTGGTAAGGTAGGAGTGCCCTTCTTGGCCTTATGCTAGAAGACACAAATTGGTAGGGCAAGAAAGGCAGTTCTAAGATCTAATACAAAACTTAACTGCTCTGTTAAGTGCCTTGCAGTTAACAACACGGTAACTTCCAGTTGAAAAATCAGATTCTTCTTTCAGCTACTGGAGAATTTGGATTTATTTCAGTATAAATAGGTTGTGTTCATTTCTGTGGACAAGATTCTGTCAGCAAGAAATGATGGATTTACTTTGCACTGATATTGCATGTCATAAAGAGACTAAACCTTTGTCCTGAGAAAAGGAATGTCAGTCAGCAGCTAGTAAGAGCTGAGGCTGTGCCCCTCTCTTTGCTCTCTCTCCCTCTAAGTAGTCTCCATCGTTGAATTAAGATTGCTACTTCACAGCAAATGGCATCTGGGACACAGCGTTGCAACCTGTCATGTGCTTTGCAAAGGTATTTCTTGTGTTAGAGTAATACTGCTTGCGCTGTAGTTATCGTTTTGAAATTTCTTACTGAATTTGGTGAGCATCATGAGAAGCTGTAGTATTTCTACCAAAACAGTACTGAGTACCAAATCACTGTGAGTCACAGTGATGACAATGAAGTGCTTTTTTATGTACCCATACTATACACTTTTTGTTTGTCATCTTATTATTTAGTCTGTCCTTAGCACTGTGTTATTCCCAGTACTAAAGTAACTTTAAATTCACACTGTTGTGGCTGTTTCGTTTCTTACCATTAACAGATGTTTGTTTATTCTTGTGATATGATTGTGTTTCCATAACAGATATTTTCCCAGAACATTTTTAGACTTCTGTCGTATCTTTGTTTCCAGTAGAAATTGACCCAGCTTTTTTTTTTTTTCCATAAACAAGAGGTTTGTTCAGAGAAATTACATACTTTGCATTTTAGATTAATATAACAAGCTTAGTAAACTGTGAAACACAGGTCACTGTTCCAATCCCTTCTGTGTCTTCTGAAAGACATTATGGAGAACTCCTTTAAGATGCTCAACTCAATGCCTGTATTCATAGTCCTGTTGGAGAAGACAGAGCAAAGACAGAAAAGTCTAATACTAGAGAAAGTAGAGAAGAAAATCTTGGCAGTTTAAAATAAGCAGGCACTGGCGGCTAGTGTGTTTTGAAATGTTGCCCGCAACAATCAAGCCATTCCAGTGATGAATGCTTTATTTTCATTAAGACTAGAACCCCATTTCAGTATATTAGCTTTAAAAAAAAAATCCTTAGATGGATATTTAATTTGAAAGGTTTGCTTTCCTTTAAGTGCTTTTAAGCTGTTTTTTTCCATTGTAGTTAGGGGCATCTTTGTAGCTGCTGTTTCCAACAGAGAAATCAGTTGCTGGAGTGGGAAATGGCTACTGTATCTTGAATTACACAGTATTTATGAAATGCCAGGGTGAGCTGTGGTAAGCAGCTGAAATACGCTTAGATCAGTGGTATTTGATTTCCTGTATGGCACAACATATTGCTGCACAGTGTAAAGACCTTAGTTTCCCAAGATCCAGACAAAACATGTTTCTGTGTTTCATTTCTATGTTTTTTGTGACACATCATTATCGTGACTAAAGACGTGCTGAGAAAAGAGATGCCTGTGGATTATTTTCTCCTAGTTTTTGAAATTCATTACCCACATTAATCTGAAATAGCTCAGTTGCTTATGGGGCTGCCTGAGGGGTTACTGAAGCTAAAGCTGGAAACGTGAAGGGATTGGTGAAGGATTACTTTCTCTATTACTGGTTTACTTACGTTCTGCTGTTTAAAACATGATAATCTCTATTTGTAATTGTTAGTGTACCCAGTGAGCAGGCAGAATTTTTTTTTGTTAAAATGAAAATAAGTCACGAAGTAATAAATACATCTTTTAAATATAGATAAGTAGTACATGTGACCTAATGAGAGACCAGAATGCTCTGTGTTAGTACATAAGACATGGCAAAATGACCACTTTCTGCCATGGCAAAATGACCACTTTCTGCCCTAAGCAATTTATGAATTAGGTGAAAACCAAAATTTTTGCATATGATAAAAATTGCGTGTTATAGTACATGACATTTTCTAAGTTTTCTGTGAATAACAACTACCTAATCTTCCTTCCTGTTCTTTTTACACATGTGATATTTCATAGAGGACTGACAGGTCATACGTTCATGCTAAATATTTTGATCTCTGGCTGATCTTGAGCACTAGGATACATGTGTTCCCTTTCCAGACTTTGTGTGCTGTTATTTGACGGAATCTTGGATTCTAGGTACTTGTCTGCTGGAATGAGATATATCTAGAATCCATGAAATCAGAAAATCAGTAGAATTAATCTCTCTAATATATGAATTGCTTCTAGACAGGTAATATTTTACTTACCAGGCAATGTATGTCTGTAGTTTGTTTGAGAGCTCAAAATTTGAGATCCATTGGTGAATTTGAATTGAAATGTACTTGAAATGTTTCTAATCCTAGTTTGAGTGAGCATCCCAGTGAGAGTAAATGTGCTAAGATAGTTTTACAATTTGCATCCTGCTTAATTTGATGTTTTCTTTACACATGGCTGTTTTCTCCTGGCTTTTGGGCTATGCTTTTGAACTCACTCACAGGAATATTTGGGGACAGCTATTAAAGGGTGAGATTAACACTTGTTAAGTTAATTCAATTAACAGTTGGAAGTAACGTCGTAGAGACATTTGTGCAATCTTTGACCAATTTGTGCACGAGACTTAGACAGATTTTATAATTTACTGGTGTTAAACTTTAGAACCTTTAGAAATACTGATGTGTTTCATGGCCTTTGACTCTTCCTTTCCCAGCTCCCTTACCAAAACTATAACATAATACTGTTAGCACAATAAGCAAGCTTTAGAGAGTGAAACTAGGTTTATGAAAGTTTGGCTTGCATCTCTCAGGAAAAACACTTGTTTATTGCCTTTAAAATATACTGGTTTAGTATGGGTACTGGTAAGCTGAGACAAAAATGAAACAAAACCATGTGAAATGGAATTAAGTGGAAATTCATGTGTGTTGGTGTCAGCCAGTGCTAGAATTGTAAGACTAAATCTGCTATGTTAGTGAGGTACAGATAGGAAAAGGGCTTTTTAAATTCAGAAATAAGGTCTCCCAAGGATACTGTTGTCTGTGGCATCATAGTTGCATATTGTTTGGCTTTCAAATTCTTTAAGCTGTTAAAGAACAACTTTTTCTTGCATAGTACAGATCAACCAATAATCTGCACTGAGATGTGATCCCTGGGTTATACTCACAGTGTTTGTACATTGGTCCAGGCTACTTCCTCTGTGCACGTACCTTTATGCTGCTTAAATATTATATACAGGCTGTGTGAAACACCTCAAGGTACGCATGAGTGTTAGTAGCAGTTATGCTGGATACTGCATCAAAGCCCTCTTCTTTTCAAAAAGATGGGAATTTGGTGGGCTCAGACTTGTGCACTAATAATAATAATTAGAGCTGCAAGACAAATTTGTGTCTGATTACTATATGAATGGAATTGGTAGTTTAAAATTGGTTATTGTTTGGTTATTTTTTCTGCTTGTTTACAGGTTGCATGGCCGATACCATGAAATGGCACCAAACGTTGTGCCTATGGACTATACAAAGGATCCAGATGTTAAACTACCTATGCAGCTTATAATAAACATGCCTGAGCTAAAGGTATCACTTCTGACTGCTTACAAACTGTATCGTCTTAAGTTATGTAGCTCATCTGCCAGAGGTTTTGCCAAATGAGTTCGATATCCTGAAGCAATGTGGCATGCTGAGGTCTTCTCCTTCCTGTTACTGTTCAAGGGCAAAACCAGCCCCAGAAACTGGAAAATATTTAGGTGAATGTCTTTCTTGCAGAGATACTTAGGGTAGATGTTAAAGGAAATGAGTAGAAAACAAAATTCAATTTAGCAATTTTCCACTTTATATCGATCCCTTAGAAGCCAGTGAGATTTCTATGTGAAGAGCTGGTTGGAAATCAGAAGTTCTTATCTCGGTGTGTTGATAGGAACTTTGCTGGGTGTGCAGAACATTGCTGATCAAAAGCAAAGATTTTCCCTACCTTTTTTTCTCAGCTGCAAGAGCACAGGAATTTTCATTTTTCAAGGAGTCATTACATGATAGGAAATGAGAGACAGTCCATGTAACTACAAATGAGAGAAGCAGTAGGCATAAAGCCATCAGCGTAAAAAAAATGAGACAGTATTTGTTCATATTATTTTATCAGTTCAACAACTGAATATGGTTTTAACAGGACAAATACGGATTTTTAGCATTTATTTTTTAAACAGTTCATTGAATTATGTTGCCTCTGGTCTTATGGTCTGTTTTTCTTTTTCACGTATGCAAATTAGTTGACATCTTTAAATTACTATCATGTAGAAACAACTATATGTTTACTGTGATAGCTGCATGAAGTATTATTAATCTTTTAAAACCAGTACCATAGAAAACATGTAATTGATGGCCATCCATTTCACTTTAATGATTTAGAAATTATTCCTTAACGTTGTAAGATATTGAATGTTTGGAAAACAAAGTACAGGCATAAGCAGTGCTTTAGAAATTCAGTTGGGGAGGAGGTTAAGTCAACATAAAGTGAAAGAATTGGATTTCAAGTTTAAGTTCACAGAACTCCTTGTTCCTTTAGTACCACACTTCCTGCATGTTTGATTCTGGGACAATACCATTTATTGAACAAGAAGCACATTTCACTCTAAAGAATGTTTGTTAACAAAGTGTTTGACCGGCATTTCACATAAATGGAAGCATTAGACATTAAATGCATATGAGCGATTAATCCAATAGTAGACCTTTGAAAACTTTTCATCCTTCAGTTATGACTGTAATTTACCAGATACCTATGTACAGCTTAGAAATTTGTGTTTCTGAAGAAAATGAGAAATGATTTAGGATTCTTTTTCACACTAAGCATGGGATTCTTCAGCAAAATCCTAGTATATGTTTATACTCTTTCTAATGCTTAGTTGAGCACGTAATGAAGAGATGAAGAAGATGTCACTTTACTTCCAAAATCACATATTAAAAAATAAAGACATTATGAATGTTAAAATTTTATAAATAAGAAAATGCAAGGAAAACTTTAGACACCGTTAGTTCTGTAATAAAAGCCATAAATGCCCCTGTCATCAACATAGCACATCTACATTGAGTTATTAAACATATTAATAGTTAAGGATTTTGGTAGAGCTGTTCTGCTAATGATGTTCCTTAAGAATGTTGTGTAGTGTAGGAATAAAATGAGTATGTACCTCAGTATTGTTTAAGTAGTTACAGAATTGAAGCCTGAGATATGCCGTGAGTTGTTCCTAGAACTTACAAACTATTTCTGTCATCATCTAGTTGAAAGCTGTTCAGCCTTTTAACTGGTGAAGTTGCATAACCCAAGCCTAATCAGAATCCAGCTCCAGGTTAGTTTCATATCAGCTGTGTCCATGCTCCAAGTATGGGTCTTTGCCACAGGTATAAGTGTAATTCCCTCCTCTGCAGCTTGCAAAGTTGATCTTCCTAGCTCACCTCAAATCAAATGAATGATGCTTAATAAAGCATGCAGGTACTATGGTTTAAAAAAAATTCTTATCATCTTTGCCCATTACATTACACAATGTAATGCAGGACCAGAAAAAAAAGTAGTGTAATTCAAGGTTTGTTTAAATATGAACTTTTACTTTCAGCAGCATTCTAGAAAACATTTTTTTCAACAATATTATGTGTTTATATGAATTTAAACGTCTATGAAGGAGCCTAAATTTTGTGCCTGTATACTTAATGATGAAAAAAAGCACAACTAGAGAAGTATTTGTGGAACTTTAAAATAGGGGGTATAAAGATCTTGCTGAAAAGTTCTTTTCAGTTCATTCAATTGCATAGAATATTATATGTTAACCATTCAGATATCTTACAAATATTTCACATAAGTTTTGTATAACATAAATGTTTGTATTGTTTTTTCTTATTATACAAATAAGGAAATTAGGCAACAGGCAAAATTAACAATACTTGCAAAAATGCCCTGTATTTTAGTTATCTCAAATTGAGTCCAATTTGGAGATAGCAACAAAGATTTCAAACTTGATTATCTAAAATTAGATTTAAGACATAATTAGGCATCTAAATCAATAGTCCATGAGAAGTTACAGCACAAGCAGACCTAATTAGGTGCTTAGGCTATATTCTGAAGTATGGTGTTAAATTACTCAGTGGTGCTAAAAGTTGGGAACTGGAACGCTTGCTCTTCTCCCCTAACATCAGAAGGATGTGGACCTGTTGGAGTGAGTCCAGAGAAGGCCACAAAGATGATCAGAGGGCTGGAGCACCTCTCTTATGAGGACAGGCTGAGAGTTGGCGCTGTTCAGCCTGGAGAAGAGAAGGCTCTGGGGAGACCTTATTGTGGCCTTCCAGTACCTCAAGGGGGGTGGAGAAAGCTGGAGAGGGACTTTTGACAAGGGCATGTAGTGACAGGACAAGGGGTAATGGCTTTAAACTGGAAGAGGGCAGATTTAGACCAGATGTAAGGAAGAAATTCTTTACTGTGAGCATGGTGAGGCACTGGAACAGGTTGCCCAGAGAAGCTATGGATTCCTCATCCCTGGAAGTGCTCAAGGCCAGGCTGGATGGGGCTTTGAGCAACCTGGTCTGGTGGAAGGTGTCCCTGGCCATGGTAGGGAGGCTGGAACTAGATGATCTTTAAGCTCCCTTCCAGCCCAAACCATTCTATGATTCTATGATGACTGATAATTATGACAGTTCCCATATTATACTTTTTTTTTCCCCTCTTAGAAGCAATACCTAGATCTGTTGGCTTTGTTCTTAATGCCCCAGTGAGATTTAATTGAGATTATGTAATTAAAGGACCTGCTCTTAGCAGTTACCTGGAACCAGTCATTTGAAGCTTAGCAACTAGTACAAAAGATGATGATTCTTCATCTTGAAATGGGAATATTTGCCTGACTTAGTGAAGTGCTGTCATGTTGGATGGACAGCTGTATACAAAAATGCAAATTAATATTGTATAGAGTACAATACAACAGAAATTAATATTCGTCTTACCTATGTGAATATAAAATAAACTAATAGGGTTTTTTAGTAGCTGGCAGGATGAAGTAGCTTCAAAAAGTCTAAATATCTTGAGGTATTCTGTTTTCAGCCATCTGCTAATCTTGCTTATACATAAATATTGAATTGTTATTTTTATGATAAAATGTATCATCCTTTAAGAATTTTTTATTAATTCATCCATTACTGCAAGTAGTTTTATGTCTCTCTAACATGTCTGCAAGTCATTCGTGACTACAGCATCTTAGGTGCTTGTACTGGCACGTCTGGTATGGACAATCAGTATTCCTTAAGTTTTATGTTATTATCTCTAGGATCTTGACAGCACAATATGAAATTCTGTAGCTTGGAAGAGTTTAGTTGCCAGATGGCTGATAGTTGATTTGTGAAAAATCAAGGCTAAGTTCAGAAAAGAAAACGAGAAATTAGAATCATACACAATTTTTTTGGCTTCAGTGATACAGGACTGAACACTTAAGGAACAATGCAGAGTTCATCTAGGTAGTAACTCCAGCTCATACAGTAAGAAAAAAATATCTTTGACCTTTGCAACTTGACCACACTGCTAAATAAATCGTTATGGTGTTTTCTTTCTTCAGTAAATTTTCATCAAGGTGAAGACAAAGCCAACAGTTAAATCTTAAAATAGAAATAAATGAACTAAATGTCTATTGAATTTTAATAAAATTAGTGATAATTTCAATGCACCTGGCTTTTTTCATATGCACATTACATTTCTAGTTACTGGCAACGTTGAGCTCAATACCACTGCAGATTCTGACAAATGGATAGAATCAATAATGCACTTTTCTAAATTAGATTCTGCTACTATAAAGAAAGATCTTTACCTCAGGCATTAATGTTTTGAGCCAAGATTTTTGTGTTTCAAAGGAAAAAGAATGCTGATGGTCACTCACTTTAATTGGTAATTAATTATTCACTAACTCATGATTCTTAAAAGTTGAAAGTCAGGACAAGAAATAAATAAATAAAGAAGAGGCAGATACTTTAAGTTGATTAGGTCTACCATTACACTGAAGTGAACAGGGCTAGTTTACTCCATCTGTTTCATTGCAGTCTCTGTTCTCTAATTTTGACAATCCTGGTTACACAGGCAGCAGTCTAATAAATTAACTTTAGGGCATGTGGGCACCTGTGAGATTGCAGCAATTAATATTGCAAAGTTGTAGCAATAATGGGCTGAATGTAGCATGCTGACTGGGCTGTTCAGTATGAGACCACATAGAAAGCGAAAGTGTTTTTATTTCAAACCAAAACTGATTTAATTCACATTATGCCTGTCGTTTCCACAGATCTAGATGTGGGAATGTAACTTGATGACAGAGATCACGTATGATCTGTAGAAGTGGGTGGATGGCCATCTCCTTTGTGACACATGCATCCCTAATTGTTAGAATCTTCAAACTGGTGTATGGCCTGTCTCTGGTTATTGCAGTGCAGAGCAAGCCTTCTGTCAGGAGTTGGTCATAAAAGGACTTCCTGGAGGGGAACCATTTTTGCTTCATTCACTTTACAGTCCTTTGCTTTCCTTTTTTGGCTCATGCAGTAACTTCATTGATCCTCGCAGGCTTTGTCATTAGCTGCAGTGGTGAGTGAGGTAGTTCATAAATCCACACACCACTGAAACAGAGAGACCAGCAGGCACAGGAATCAGTCAGGAGAGAGAATGGACACACAGGGAACGGTCAATCGATCACACGTTTCAGAACCAATGTTAGCACCCTATTTTTGGTAAGTTTAAACGTGAATGCATGTGAGTTGCTTCAAAATAAAATGAAAACACTTCCTACAATTTTAAGAGGATGGAATTTTAGAAGTAATTTCAATAGGTCCTCAGTTTCCCACGTGCCAGGCAATGACAGCTGAGAGAGCAGCTGTTCCCCAGCCCCCACCTCTGCTCTGACCAATCTTCGCCTGCAGCTCATCCCAGCTTCCTTGTCTCTGCATCCCATTAGCTGTTTCAGTTATGATGGGATGTTTTGCTCCTTTCAGACCACTCTTCTTGCTTCTTTGAAGCTCCTTTTTAACTGTGTGTCACAATCAACTGTATGACCTCTAAGTTCAGTGAGTGAGGTCCCCTTTCTTTCCATTGAACCCCAAATCTATACCTGCTTGATAGTCTTTACCAGTATTGTCTACGGTCTCCTGCTATATAGTTAGTGAATCAGTTTTTGTTAAAATGCCATATACTAACATGATCTAGTTCTGTAATATTTAAGCAATTCCATATGCAACCAGAATCTTTGGTTGTTTGGCTGTGGTGACCGTAGTGCAGCCTTCAGTAAAGACATAAGGTCATTGCTGAACTGTCTGACATTTCTGCTTTCTGACAGAATGACATGATCATTCTTTTAAGATGCAAACATATCAGTTTAGCTGTATGTTAGCCTTGGTTTGTGGAGAATTTTCTTAATCATTACCCTGTAGGCACTGCAGAGAAGTTTGATGACATGAATATAATTATCTACACATGAAAAAATAAAAATTATTTTGAGAAAGAAGAAAAGGGAAAAAAAACCCCAAAGAAATGTGCTTTTATCTGCTACAGGGACAGTTTGCTGTTGCATTTATTATGCTTTCTTTCCAAAGCACCAGCCTCTCCTGTGGAGGTCTGGTAATAAACAATTTAGCCATTTTTATATTAATGTTTGTCTGATAAGAGTTCATTTTGTACATTTTTAGGAATAATTCGTGAAATTTGAGAAGCCTTTGCTTCTCAGCAGTTCTGAACAAGTCCTGATTAAAGCATCCAAAGGGATTCTGGCTTTCAGTAGTCTGCAAGGCAGACTACTTTGTGCATTTAAATATCTTCCCTAATGTCATGGGGACTTATTTCCAAATATAAAAGAGAAAATGATCATCATGTTTCTGTGGATATAAAACTGAGAAGTGTTTCATAATGACTGCCCAGCCTCTCTAGCTTAGTTATCTCAACCTATCTTGCAGCTCTACTTGCAACCTCTTATTTCCAAAATGCAGTCAGCTTGTGAACAGAGGATACAGTGCTTTAAATTAATTTGTCAAGCTGCAAAACAGATAGGGCAAGAGGATAACACAGTGCTTTCCTAGAGCCTGTGACTTGCTAAGATTTAGCTGCAATCTCAGGAATAGACCCTGTAATATTTTCCTAGAAAATTAATGATTGTGTTTTATTGTATGGTGTTCTAGGTCTGTATGTTGGAATAGATGCCACATGACATTAAAATGTATAAAAACACAATTATCTGAGGAGAAAAAGTGATCATTAAAAAGAAGGATGGCACATTTATCTCAAGACAGTACAGCAGCATCAATCTGCAAAACAGCAGAGTTTTAGCTGTAACAATTCTGTGTTGTTTCTGTCTCCCCTCTCATTTTTATTCTGAGAGGACAGAAAAAGCTTTTCAACAAAACAAGTGTAAGTTTCTAGTTTTAAAAGGATTCTTTTTTAAACAATTAGTGCTTAAGGGAAAACAATCTAGGAAGGAACAGTATCATTTTCCCCTTTACTCCCTTCCCCCATGGCTTTTCCTTTAAATATGATGGAACCCTAATCTGTGCTCTTTAGAGTAGAGGTAATGAAATTACAGAAAGGATGTGAAAAGTATCTGTGAAGGTAAGCTAATACTTTCCATTGTGTAAACCACAGATATACTGCCTGAAGACACATAATATGAGAAAGTTAAAGAAAAGAAATCAATATGAGGAAATATTTGATTTTTAATTTGGTTTTTTGAGATCCATTTGGCAAAGAGTTATTAAGAAGTACGCGTAGGTCCAATTAATTCATTGTTAATTCATCTGTATTTTCAAGATCTCTGACATGCCAAATAGATAATTCATCTTATGCAACTGCATTGTACTTAGTCAGAGAGATCATGCCTAGCATTTCTAATGCAGAAAGTCCTGGCTTTGATATTCACTGCTGATAGGGATATTTGCATCTGTGTACACCCTGTTTGTTACCCAATGCTGCCTCTAAGATGTCAGTTGACCGTGACAGTTCTGATGAGGTTTGTTCCAAATAAAGCAATATAATATTTTAGAAATAAAAAAAGATAATTTTTCTAACATGCTTTCTCACCCACTCTGATATTGAACCTTTTCTAATATTAAACATTTAACAGACACATAAATTATATTATATGCTTTCAGGAAGAAGGTGGGCCTTTTTGAAACAGTTGTTTTCTGCTGAGTGCCTATATGTATATTCATCCCATAAACAGGCATATTTACAAGCACTCAAGTCAGAAACTTTAGCTTTAGCAGTACCCCCAGATGCACATCTGCTATACCTCCTCTACAACGTTGTGCACATGTGAGTGATCATTACATATCCTTTTACAATGACTTTCTCTCAGCCATCTGGCTAATTCTGGGGTGTGGTTTTTCATTCTGAGACTTGAAAGATGTGACCCTGCTGCTTTTGTTGAGCCTGTTTTCTTTCTATTTTCAGGAATTCCTCTTTTCTACTCTGTTTAATTTCTTTTTAATTTTTGTTTGGACTGGTTTTGTCTTCATCTAAACAGTGAGCTCAGCCTTACACATTCAGCTCAGAGCACAGTGAGCTCATTAATCTCCTACCCTTTGAAATCTGTAGGCATGCTCCCTATTGTGGAATTACTGCAGTAATCGAACCCTGCAGGAGAATTTGAATTTAGTATTGACTACCTTAATGGGCTTTCATTTGAGCCAGTGGCTTTGTGGTCCCTACTTCACCTGTCCATTAAAACAGCCTTATTCCTGGCCATTGTCTGCGCCAGAAAGACTGGAGGCATCTTGGCATTTAGTACTGCTAAAATCTCTGGTCAAGGTTACTTTTTAAATTTTGAATCTTGATTGTTTCAGGAAATTATGCTTCCATTGTCTCTTTCCCAGCTCTCACCCATCCTCAGCGGATTGACATACGCGCTTACATGCTCTATCATTAGATGGAGCCTTTTTCAGACTCCCAACTGATTTCTACCATGGAAGCAGTCCTAGAGCGCAAATGGCAAGACCCAAAGACGTCTCATTGGATAGCTGATGTATCCCAAGTGCTTTGTTACCATAGGTGCAGTCACACCTCACATTCCTCTTAGAGAAATTAAGCTTTTGTATGCTATGCTTGTCTTTTAACAAGAATCCTTAAAACTTTTTCATTATTTGAGGCTATAACACAATGTATCTTAACTGTTATCTCTATGTGGGTGACAAATTTCACTATGCTTCCAAGTTCCCCGTGAGATTTCAGCCAAGCATCTTTATCTTCAGCTCTTGTTGTAAGCTGCTGCACACCATTTAACAGTTGTTGAATTTCACTTCAGAGGCAGCTGCCTATTAGTGGTAAGTAGCCCAATTCCTCTAAGGTACTTTATGTTCCTTTAAGGTGAAGGGTACTACATAAATAAAAAACATCAGTCTTTGCACATAACTCTGCATTGTACCTGCTGTTTATATTTTTTAGGTCTCCACAGGTATGCAGAAAATGTCTCCCTCTCTTTGTATGTGCTAGCTTCTTAATGTAGGAGTTGTAACCCTCCTCACCGTGTCAGTCTGACGCCCTGTCAGGAACCTGTTACGTGGAAATTATCTTCACACTCTTAGTACCTTTCGCCTAACATTTATAAAGCATGTGTTCCACACAGGAGAAGCAAGATGAGCACCAGTTTAGAGAGAACGAATAACAGTGGAGCTGAGAAAATCTGGGTGAGAAGTGGTACTATGCAGCAGCATGTTCTGCTGACACTTTTCCTAAAGCATACAAACGCTGTTTGGAAGGAAAAAAGTTGTCTTCAAAGAGCCAACCATGGAATTAAATATTCAAAATTATTAACAGGGAATCTGCATGTTTTTTGATCTTCTAAGTACTAAGAGAGATATATATGTATCTTTTTCACAGGAGAATCCCTTCAAGGAGAGGATTGTGGAATCTTTCTCAGAAGATGGAGAGGGGAGCCTCAGCTTCAATGATTTTGTGGATATGTTCTCTGTGCTCAGTGAAATGGCTCCCAGAGAGCTTAAAGCAATCTATGCCTTTAAGATCTACGGTACAGTATGGGGATGCTGTTTTGTGCCTTTTTAGTTTGAAGTAAATGAGTATAAGAGTTGTTGGTGATCTTTTCTTTGGTTCTTTTATTGTTTAGATTTTAACACAGATAACTTCATTTGTAAATCAGACTTGGAAAAAACCCTCAATAAGCTGACCCGAGAAGAGCTAACAGCAGAAGAAATCACTCTAGTTTGTGAGAAAGTGATAGAAGAAGCTGATATGGATGGTGATGGGAAGCTGGGATTTGCAGATTTTGAAAACATGATATCCAAAGCACCGGACTTTCTCAGGTATTGTTTGAAGAAAAATATAGTTTCTTGCATATTTTCAGGTATTTTTAAAGGGTATCACTGTGTGGTGTAATACAAGGAATTTCAGACATGAGTGCTTTACCAGAGAGGATGACTTCTTACTATAAGTCAGTTTGTTTTTCTAGGGTATATTCCAGTTCTCTCCTAGCTTGAAGACTAAGAGCTCAATAACTTCTAATTATGTCCTTTTCTTTTTTTTCCTGTTTGTTTGTGTGGTTTCTTCAGGAAAATATTTTAATCTATTATAAGCTCAAATTTATATTGTTCTCAAGCCTATAACAAAGATCCTTGCTGTGTAAATAGGAATGTGAGTAAATACTGTATACATGTTACAAATATACATTGAAACACACTGATATTTTGTGCGGAAGTGAGAGGGGACCAGTTCATGCTGTTAGCAGAAAATCAATTAAAATTATTAATTACTGCATTCTTTCTTCAATCCACTATTAGTCAGAGGTTTTTTTTAATAACTGATACTTTTTAATTTTTGTTGCTGAGTTTCTTCCTAATAATCTGCAGATAAAACCCAGCTATCTTAACACCTTTTTCTTAAGCTTTCCCAACTATCTTTTTCTTGCACATTTTGTATTTAAAGAGACTTTTTGAAAAGGATAATGATTTTTTTACTTTCAGACGTTAAGAAAACTTTCTACATAAACTTATAGTTAAGGCTGTTAACTTAAGTAATACAAGGATAGATCTTCTTTACGAAATTACAGTAAACCAGACAGCAAAATAAAATACTCCCAGATAGGGAGGAGTTCGTATTTGACTCTTGAATCCACTGGCACAGTAGGCTGTCTCCTGATTAATTGGCTAATACCTCATAAGGAATTTAATTTGAATTTTTTGCTGTAGTTAAGGTGCGAAGACTGGTTCATCTATGTAGATTTTCTGATGTCTGGAAAGGTACAGAATTATTTTGCATCTTTTTATGAAGTGGAACACTTAGAAGCTCTTTTTTACATGGATGCCTATTTGCAGGAAATTGGCAGAAACTTAATCATCTTTCAGTCACATGTTGTTGAATTCTGCCAAAGGATTCAGAAGTTACTGGGAAGGATTAACAAAGCTCACAGTCAGACTAATTGAATAAACTGTATTTTCATAGGAAAAAAAGGCTAAACATCAGGATAGAATTAAGATAGATCAGAATTTGGACTGATAATATTAATGCTAATGGTGTTAAAGAACTTTTAAGTGTCCTGCAGAACACAGAACAGTTTATTTCTTTCATAAATTAAATTTCTGAGGGAAGACATTATAACAAAATGATTCTACAATAAAGCATGAGGACATGATTCCTGTGAACCCTGAGAAACATCTCCAGAGGATATGCTACAAAGTTAATGTGAATGTCTTTTATACATGGGAAACATGTCAGGCATTGCTTGACTAATCAAGTGTATCAACGGAAACTCTTTGAGAACAAGATACATATCATCATTACGGTGAGACTCAGCTGAGTAGGTATTTTAATACTTTGTTTATATACATTTCCAGCTAAGAAAATGTTTTCTTTGTACTGTTATCCATATAGAACCTGCTGGGGTCAAGTAGAGTTTCCTTTAATCAATCAAAGGCTGTACTGTACACACAAATCTGGTAGAGAAGAGAGATCAAATGTGAAGGAACTGAAGGCAGATCTGAAGACTCAGCAGAAGCTGTAGTTTCAGAAGTTTCCTGTGCCATGGCTGACTTTACTGCTGTGTTGTAGAGGCTCACAGACTGCTGACTGTGAATTCCAAGCTCAGGATGCTGTGCAATCCAGCCATTTCCTGAGAAGGTAGCAGAGAGGAATATTTACTGCTGTAGCCATTGCAATGACTGTTGTAGTTATTTTCAACAATCAACAATCTTATATGCCAGTGATAAATTTACGCCTGAGCTGTCTTCTTAATATTGGAAAAAGATATGAAAATATATTTTCATCTAAATAAAATTGTCCTTTCTGAAGTCTTTAGCAAATGTGTGGAAGAAATACCAACCCATCAATCTCCAGAGACAGTCATCATTTCATGTGGTTTTGCGTATCTCCACTTTTTGTGCCCAATTGAATGCATTCCAGACTTAAAATTCAAGGAAGGCTAAGTGCCTATTGATTTATACTTTCAGCTGCTCAGCAGCTGTGAAAATTGAACACCTAGGAACCAAAGCAATAGCCGCTTTTGAAAATGGTTGCCAGTGAGCAATTGGAGATGCTGGGTAACTGCAATTTTCAGAGACTTTGCTGTGAAGCTGTGGGAAATCAACATTTCTGAATATTTGATCCTAGAATAGCATACTGCCAACTGGTATGTCATCCTTTTGAAAACGCTTACTAACTTACCAGACCCCAGATGATTTTTATTTGTAGTAAAGGATTTCTTATTCTGTTCTTTGCCTTTTCTGCCCACCAAAAGCCACTTTTTCACATCATGAGAGTAGGAAACTTAGGACGCAAGGCAGTTAGGTTTTATCCCTGGCTCTACCATTGCCTGAGCAGGTGATGTCTGGTAAGCCGCGGATCATTTTGCTCTCTCTGCTCTGTTACGTGAGATCAGTCCTTACCTGACTTGTAACAAACATTGAGAACTTTTGTAATGTGAACTGTTCAACTGTAAAATCTCATCAACATTAAAATGAGGTATGAAATTACTGAGGAGGAATACCTTCTTTGCCCTGTTTGTGGAAAACCTTCAAAGGCCAGATTCCTATAACAATGTACGTTCTGAAGCACTTTTTTTCACACAGCTCAACATGTTGGGTTTTTTTTTTAAGCTGTCATACGGTCATGCGTACTTAATATGTACAGCAGGCATTAATTTTGGAACCACACTCCAGGCTTTGACCGGGTATGAGCTAAAGTTCATCCACTGTACGTTGACTAATTTTCCTTATCTCATCACTCATTTCTCAAACCTTTACTTAATGATCCTGTGTAGGTTTAATCTCCTACAGTCAGCCTTTGCAAGCTCTGTACTGCTGTCAAGCAAATGAAGATGCAGTAAAGTCTATTGCTTGATTTGCACTGCTGCGGTTGAGGAATTTTTTTAAGACTAGAAGAAAACACTGCTAATTGTTGACCAGGGAAGAAGACACATGCATTTTAGGCTGTTAGCCCAGAAGCTTGAGTAAGCTGTAAATTATAATGACAGTTGCTAGCTCAGAAAATTTTATCTCAGTAGGTTTATTTCACTGAAAATTGCTGTCATTAAGAAGCTGCTTGTAGTTCAGTGGAAGTACTAGCAGTTTGAACTGGCACTAGCTAAGTGTTCTGTTCTACAAGACTGGTTACGTTTTCTACAGGAAATTATTTTATAAATCATCCTGGAAGTTTAAGCTTATTTGAATGCCTGAGGGTGAAACGTAGTATAAAAATCTGAAATGGAGTTTGGGAAGAATATGGCATTAGTAACACCTGGGAGCTGCCAGGACTAGACGGAGAAACAACAGATTAAACAAAAAGATGTCATTGGAAATGCAGTATTTCTGAAACCTTTGTGGGCCTTTACCCATAAAACAGTAAATGTCCTGACTGCAGTCCTACCTAAAGCTGAAAATAACAGAAGCTCTCCTGTAAGAAATGTGCATCTCATAAGACCTCTCCCAACATGCAGATAATCTAGTTCTTAAGGACTAAAATTAGAGCTAGTCACAAATTGGCAAGAGATGCGTAGCAAGAAAACAGTGGAAGGGAATAATTTTTCACAGAATATTTCAGCTGCTTCTTAGTAAAAAGCTGGATCTTCAAAGACCGAAATGATACTGAGAGAAAAATAAAAAATTCCAATAAATAGATTTCCACTGAAGTGGATTTGGATGGATTTTTTTAAGGAGTCATGCCTAAAATGTTTTTGCATACAATGCTGTGGATTTTTCAATTCCTATATATTGCCTATGTGAGACTGAAATTTTTAAAAGTTTGGATTAATATGAGGCTCAAGTTATGAACAAGATGTTTATAATTATTTTTTTTCTAAAACCTTTGTGCCAGTAAACTCTTTCCATCACTCTGTGCTTTCCTTCACAATACAAGCGTTCCTAGGGAGCACTGTGAACATAAAATTTTATCTCCTCCAAATACATACTACGGAGCTTCCTTCAGTGAATTCCTGATTCAAATCAAATAGCTGTGATTAAGTTAGAGCATTCTTTTTGTAAAACAAAATCCAGAAACTGTCCACCCAGAACTCTTCAGCCTCTCAAATACTCCAAACCTTTGAAGTTTTATTTTGCTGTAGGCATCAAAATTACAATATTTATGTACAAAAATACATAATAATCCCTTCTGATTTCAGTCAAGAAGGAAAGAAACATATGGTTTGTGACATTGAACAGAGATTAGTACCTAGGGAAAGTGAGCTTTCAGCATGCCCTCTTTAAATTGTCCTTTACTGTCCTGATAAGATGCTTGTGAGTTTTTTCTGAAAACTGATAGCTTGCTTGTATTGTAGTGCAGATAGAAAGAAGATAGCAATCAAGATCTCTTGGTCCTAGCAAGAGAAACAACAAATTTATCTACCTAATTTAACTTGTGTAGTAACCCAAATGCTGTGCCATAGCAAAAGTGCAATTGGGAAACATTTAGCTCTGCTGTATATCCAATAAATAAGTCAACTTTGTACTTGATTTAATCCAGTGCTGAGCTTGGCCCCCTGAGCTAACATTTTCAGAAGATGGAAATTTCTCCCAGAATGCTTAAATCTTCTTCAGAGTGTCAGAGAAGAGATTCAGATTCATTACATAGCACCTTCCTTTTTGTACTGTAAGGAAAGTGTTGACCGTAATGAAAAATGTGCTTATATCTCTTCATCTTTTCTTTCCTTTGCAGTACTTTCCATATAAGAATCTGAAGATGTTTCTGTGAGCCAGTGTTACCAGAAATGACTTGCCAGTCCAGCCTTCCTGAATCTCAGGCACTTTGGGGGCTTTTGTCCTCTAATTATGACTTCTTAGAACTCAGCAGAAAGTACTGAAATAATTCTTGTCCACAAAGAGACAGAAGCGTCATGTGATCTACAGGATATTTGGAACAGTCACATTTTTATCTTCACTGCTGGCCAAGCACTCTGGCAAAGATGGTTGGTTGTTGGGCTGTGGTTTTTCGTATTTTTTTTCTTTTTTTTTTCTTTTCCTTTTTTAAACAGGCAGAATCAGAATATTGTTAAAGGTATTTCCACATAGTTTTTATATTTATGAATATTTAATACTGCTCTTAAAAGTGCAAAAAAAAACCCGATTGACAGAAAGATTAGCTTTGGTGACTTTTCCAAGAGTATTTGAAAAGAAGCATGGGCCTTAAATAATGAGATGCCTCTATCACTGTGTTGTACAGCTGGGGATCTTGCATGGAAATTATCTTAGGTGAAAGAACTGCAGTCAAGATCAAGCTCCCAGTGTTGAAGACAACCACATCCCAGGTTTGCCTTTCAGTCAGTGAAATGGCAGTTGCTGGGTTTGGTGCTTACCTTCAACCAGTATTTTCTGGATTGTCATGTCCTTACGAAACTTGAAATACTTGCCTTTTGTATATGATAACTGCATACATGATTAATTTCTTCCCAAGATAAATGTTAAAACCATGTCCTTTTTCTCGAAGGGAGTCTTGCATTTTACTCATTCTGTGGGGTGATAATGTTGAATGGAAGAATATGATCATCTGTAACTCATTAAGAAGTTAAAGAAGCACAGAAGTACTACTAAGGACGTGAAACGACATTTTCTTTCTGAACCAGCTATGCAATCTTTCCCATAAAATGCATGAATGCAGCTCTGTATTTCTCTTCACTCTCCAGCTGGAAATCAGCTAGATTTTTTTTTTTTTTTCCAGTATTGTTTAGGTACTGGGGCCTGAAGACAATCATATATGTATTACTGTTCTAACAGTCAATAGAAGGGCTCTGTCACTTACATGGCTTCTGTATCAAAGTCACCACAATTAAAACTTTTGACGCATTTGGTTGTGCCTTGAGAATTTTTGGGCTAAACACATACTAATTTCCTTTCTGGTCATTATTCCAATTACTGTAAAGTTAAATCTTTCAAAAGATGAAATGTGTTATTCTTACTGAAAAAGTACAGAAATTAATCTTTTTACCGTTTCTGTAGGGATGATGCTTATCTATCTCGGAATCTCTCGTGCATGGTGAGCTTGCAGTGTAGCTTGCTGTTCAAATTTACACAGTATGCGTAAAGAATAAATATTTATCTAGCAGTATGGTTGTACATTAAAAGTGTTGATGGAAATTCTGGATACTCAAAGTATACAGGACAGACTTGCCTAAGATAGCATAGTGAAAATGAAACTTGCAGGTTAGTAATAACATTTATTTTTAAAATATTTTTAGAGTGATCTTATTCGGTGATGCTTATAGCATTTTAATACTTTCTCCTACTGGTTTCTGTTTAGATAAAGGAGTCAGAGCCTGAATTCCCTTTGATTTATTTACCCAAATAAAAATTAACATAAATCAATCCTGATACTCTGTTCTGATTGAGTAAGAAGATATTCAAGCCTCAGTCTTTTTCATTTTGAGTAGATTAAGTTAGATGTATTGGCTGATTCAAGCAATTTGCAAGACATTGCCATTAAGAGAGATTATGTTAGATTTACTTCCTATTCATTGAAATGTCAGCCTGATAGTTTTCTGTTTCTCTCAAGACACACGCTTAATCTAGAAATACTCGTGAGACATGTTTTTCTGTCGTGATTAGTAAGTATTGTAAAATACCAGCTGGCAAGATTCAAACAAAAAGGATCTGGTGCTGATGACATAAGTAAGTTCCCTTTAGCATCAGTGTTCTTTTTCTATGTTTTAAAATTTCTAATAGCTAGAATTTTTTCCTTCCTGACACTGCGTGTCATTTCACGATTAGATCATGCTCCCCACTTAAAGGAAGACCTCAGTTGCCTTGGAATGTGCTCAGTCTGTTGTTTCCCGGATCTAAATGTCACAAAGCAGTTGAAGAGACACTTGGGCTTGCAGTCAGATGTTTAACGCTGGAGTCATCCATGGGAGCTGATAAAGAAGAAATCAGGAGCACCCTGCTAAAGAGTACTCCTGTCCACAGCTAAAGGAGAACTCTTGCAGAATACTGCAGATAAAAATGTATGCAGTTATCCTAACTCCCTTTATTTCTTTGACTTATGTTCATCTTCTGTAACAAAAACCCAAGCAACGTAGTATGTTCCTGGAGCTTGAGAGAGATATGCACCCTAAATGCTTCTGTAGCACAATATACCACCTGATGGCAAAGCTAAAGAAGCTTTGTATTTGCAGTTTCTTAGTTGTCTGTGGCTGGATGTCTTAACACTGAAACTTCTGTTATAGCAAGAGTGTTGAGTGAATAGGAGTGCATTGCAAATTTAAATAATTATGAGGTAAAAAACCAGCTGTATATTTGCAATAGCGTTATTAGCAGAATCTTACAAATTCACTAGCAACTGTTTCTTCAACCTGCCTTACTTATTCAAAAGGAACTGTCAGGCAATTTTGAAAGAAGCTGAAACACTAAAAGATATTTAGATTTAAAACAATTTTGGATTTGGCCTTCAAAGCACGAGGACATACATTTCGTATTGCAAAAAAAAGATATTAAATATGAATGGACATTTCTAGATTTGCCTTCAAAAATGGACAAAGGAAAAGGAAAACTATTACCTAAAGCCTCTATTGAAATAGCTAAACGTGTGTGTTACCACTAGTTTATATACACTCAAAGCATCTTAGGGACAAAAAGGAGCTAGTGGAAGTGAATAAAACTGTGTCAAAAAGCAAGTAATAACCAAGTTATTTATCAACAGACTTTAGTTTATCATTGTTTTAAGGGAATACCATAAGCTGAAATTTATAATAACAGCCTCCAGGCCAAAATCTGGTCTTCATTATTTCCATACTAATCTTCAGTAACTGCTGACTTCAGTGGAATGAACTTATGTGTCTGTAATTGGATCTGTGTTGAGGAAAGCAGTTGTTTTTTTTGCTGCAGTTCTTTGTGTTCTCTCATGTCCTTTTAATGTAATCTTAGAATGCTGAATGTTCTTTTCTTAGTCGATAACCACATGCTCCTGAGTCAACAGACTCAGTGTTGGAATCTCTTGCAATTTCTCACAATCGCGTAGAAACAGTCTCCTTTCTCCCCCCTGCACCGCAGGGCTAATTTTTGCCTCCTTCTACATGGTAGAGGCACTTCTGAGGCAGCATCACAAGGTGGCACCATAACATCATCTAGGTCGTGACTTCATTTAACTATTTACATTTCCCTTAAATACAGGATACTACATAAAATATATGATGCCACAAAGAAAAAGATGAAAACTGTAGCTAATTACTGATTTTAAAACTGTAGAGAAATACACATAAAGTTTCATATTTGATCAAATTTATGAAGTTAAATCGTACAAGGGGCAAAACTAAATACTTTTGAAACAGGTACATGAACACTTAATGATTGTATAGAATAATTTGTGTAGGTGAGAATTTTTTTCTTGATACACACACTAGTTGGATCATGACCCAGTGTAATGACAATACTCCTTTACAGTATTTTCAACTCTGTCTCAAATGCAGATATTGTAATTTTCCATACAGTTATTCATTTCCTTTTGTGTGATGTTGATCTCTAATATCTGATATTGATCAGAATAATGGGTTCATTTTTTTCCCTTTCGTAAGTTAATGTGCTTTTCATTCTGTCTGTGCAGTTTTGCTGTCTTTCAGGATCATTGGATATTCTTTTCATTTTTTTTTTATATGAAATAGGACCACCTCATGGATTTTGTTTGTAAAAAATCATTATTTCATATCATCTGTCCTATGTTCTCTGGAAATATGGTGGCCACACATGTTGCAGGTAGTAGCAAACCATTGATTTATAGAAAGCTTTCTATATTTTCTGTCTTATGCTTTGCAAGTTATGCTAGCTTGTTTACTTGAGAAGCACGAGGAACACTAAGTTGAAGTCTTTATAGGTGGTCTGCGGTATTTTTATCTTTCTGTTGGTATGAGAAAACACAAGAATGGATTCCTTCAGCTTCTTTTATTTTAGATGTGCATTGTCTGGTGCATTGAAGCTTCTCTCCCATAATGTTTTATGTTAACAAATTTTATTTTTGATTGCTGTGAAACATCTCTGTTTCAGATGACCCATTTATTTCATTTTCAATGGGACTTAGGCATATGTCTAATGTTCAACGTGTGGCAAATGTACTGGCAAAACACTTCTGAGTAGAAGTGTTTCTTTGAATTAAGGTGAAGCTAAGGTAAGGCACCATATGACATGATCCCTCTACTTTCAGAGATGGAATCTGTTTCAGTGTTTGTTGTTTTTATGAAAACAGCATCTAAATAAAAACGTTTTTTAATTAAAATCCCTGAAAATTGAAATGTACATTAAGAATTAAATAGCGATTTTGTTGCAGAAACTATAAAAACTCACATTCTAAAGACCTGAATAGGTTCAGATTGTATTCTGAAATAACAAAATAGAAAGTAAGCTAGAGACAGAGTTTTTCGTAACAATACATTTGTAGAATGGGAAATAATACACTTGTCAGCTCAGGATCCATAATAAATCAATTTGGGCTGAAATAGCAGCACGTTTACAAAGAGCTTATAATGTTCCTGCCCAGTACACCTCAGCTGGGGCAGACAGTGGAATGAAATTTGATGAGGAAGACATTAAAGATAATAAAATTATAATTGTTTGTGTCCTTAGAAAGATGTGTGTCTGAGACAGAAGTGAAGGACACGGTGAACAGATGTTCTGCTTTTTTCTCTATATCATTTTACAGTTATAGGTGTCTTGTAGAGATGTTAATGACACTGAGTGGCTATCAGATTCTCTTTGGTGGGCAAAAGGAAGAGACTGTTCTTGGTTGAATTAAAAGAGCATCAGCACTACAGATGAAAGTGCCTTTATTTAACTGGAAGTTCTGGCATTCTTGTCTGTAAAGACCTCCTACAATCTGAACTCCAAATTAAATTCCTTACTGCCCTTTTTACTGTCTCTCATTTGCAAGATCATTGACAAGCCAAGCACATCAGCCTTGCGTGCTTTGCTGTTGCAATGTAGATTACTTGTTCCCTCTGTTCTTTCTCATTTAAGATTTGCTCAGATCCAGATATTTTATACATAAATCCATGACTCTTGTTATATCTATTTTGCACATGCATGATTAATCTGGTTTGCATGCTGTTGAGTGCGTGCTTACAAGCTCTGCAGTACAAACCCTGATTTGTACATTCTGCTCCAGTTCTGTGCACATATAGAGTGAGGCTGTATTGCCTGAAAATGTAGGCCAAAGTGTTTTAACTCTGCTAAAGAGGGTTATGGGCACCAGTCCAGCCTCCTCCTTTTTTTACTGTAACTTTTCTCAAGTGAAATCCATGGATGTGGCTTGCCAGGAGCAGGGCGACTAATTGCTGTGGGCTTAATCACAGCTTGGCAAATCAACACAGATAAAGCTTGCTATCTGTTCTGTATGCTAGCAAGCTATATTATTATCTATATGGACTAGATGACCTTCAAAGGTCCCTTCCAACCCTAATTGTCTATGATTCTACGATTCTATATGAAACAGTAGCTGATTGTTGAAAGGGTGATAATTGAAGACTGGTCTGGTGCCTCTGTGAGAAAGCAGGTACGAGGTGTCTCTGTGTACTTGATGGACGTGATTCTCAGCTCAGTCCGAGAAAGTATTTATCTCTCCAGTTCCTGCGGTGGAAGTTAGATCCAGCTTTTTGATCGGCCTTTTATCCCCAGTGGTTATGGGCTACTCCTCACAGCACCCCGGTGGCAATACTGATAGTGAACTCTTTGCTGATCATTAACAATCTTTTTTTAGTGATCTGATATTCAGAGTTACTTCAACTGCACTTACAAATAAATTTATATTCACCAGAGTTGTTTTTCTTCCCTGTTAAAATGAAATGATCTTTTATTTAGGAATCTCTTCAACTTTGTCATTATGGCCTAGTAGACCCTGAGAGAAAAAAGAATATTGGGATTTTAACCAAAATGGTCTTTTTGCTTTCAGAAGATGGTCACGCAACTTTTTTTTCTGCAAATGTAGGAGTCCACTTACAAAAAACATTGTAGAGCTAATTCCCTGTAGGGGTAATTTGAAACTGAAAGACTGCATTTGCTCTGCCTAAACAAACAGGTGAATTAGTGTGTGCACAGAAATAAATGAAATTCCAGGAAATTCGGTGAGGCTTTTCATACATTTAAGAGTTTTCATCTCTTTCATGGTGATTTTAGTGACTATTGTTCTTCTGATGATATAACCAAATACGATAAGGAAATAGAGATAAATTCCCTATTGTAATTTCTCACATCCTAATAATGACAGTAGCGCTAGAATTTACAATTCCACAAGCAACTCTTACTACACTTCTTTAAACCTTGGGTTTCTGCAGAATTTGCTGGCAAATGTTCCTGATGGAATGACTTAATCCCACATGACTCATTCTGGATATTTTTCCATTTCCAGTTATCTCCTGTAGCTGAAAAAGCAGAGGAAATAATTGGCGTCCAGAGAAGTTTGTGTATTTTGAGGTCTTTCACAACATTAAATACTGCATAATTAATTCAGTAAGTCCAGCCTGATTTCCTTAGAGGAGTTTTTTCTCACTGTGATAATTCTGTGGTAGCCAGATATCCTCGAGGGGCCTGTTCTCAACAACAGCAAGAATCCTACTCACTTCAGTAGGCAGGCTTCACATCAAGGCTTTAAATAATATTTTGCTTTGTTCAAACGTGGGATGCATAAGCAACAAATCAAAGACTGCAGATAATAAATTATTCTGTTTCTGAAATACTAATAAGCAGGCACTGACAGAGATGGAAAACAGATTTACTGCAAATATTTCTTATTGTCTCATTCCTTGTAAGACAATATGTAAAATGAAAGAAAATATTGTAGCTTCATATGGTGGAGAAGCTAAGAGGAATGTTTGCTGATAGTGGCCAGGAGAACTAAGGTAAACCTATGTAACAAATGGCATAATCAGCAAACATTCTCCAAGTTGGTGAAATTTTAATGGCTTTGAAAATCTGTTAAAGTTCACAAGTCAGGCCATATCTGGGTAATGCCAAAGCTGGATCTTCTGTGGCTCAGATTCCATCCTTGGGGACAGTGACTTTCAGGTTCAGCTGGGCTTTAAATGGTACTCAGCAATTTTAAATCACAGAAGGGTTTGGGTTGGAAGGGACCTTTCAAGGCCACCCAGTCCAACCCCCCTGCAAGAAGCAGGGACATCTCCAACCAGATCAGGTTGCTCAGAGCCCCGTGCAACCTGGCCTTCAATGTTTCCAGGGATGGGGCATCCACCACCTCTCTGGGCAACCTGTGCCAGTGCTCCACTACCCTCATTGTAAAAATTTTTTCCTAATATCTAATCTGAATCTTCCTCCCTCTATTTTAAAACCATTACCCCTCATTTTATTACAATTCTTTGTATAACTATGAGTTCAAGTATATTATTTTAGAAGGTTGTGAAGTGAATTTCTGAATCATGATCTTTCTCAAAACCTCTGGACTGCAGGTCACGGTTCCTCCTTCTGAGCTGTGCTCATATACTCAGCCAATAAACAGGCACATGGAGCACAGAGAGAGGAACCCTTTCCATCATGCAGTGAACTGATGGCAGTAGTGTGTCTGTCTGAGGCGAGTGAACAGCAGGCAGAAGGGGCACTTTGGAATAAGAGTGCATCTTTGTTTGTGCATCTTTGAACAACCTTCATCCACTTCCTTCATCAAAAATAAAGTGGATTGATTTTTCAGTAAAGATATAGATTTTTATACATCCTCACCTTCCTGTTTAAGTGTGCAATTAGCTAAATCATGGCAGGTTAAATTGCTGTTTGAGGCAGACACCAGATCATCTAGTTTTTTGATCAGAGGATCCAGTACCATACTACCTGTGCTAAACATTGTCTCTAGTGTGTTTCTTTGATTTTGGTAAGTTTATTAAAACATGAATAGTTAATCTGAGACTACTGAAAAATGCAAAAAAAAAAAAAATCTTGCTTAGCCATTTCATCTGTGCCTTACCTGTTTTGATTGAATGTTCTTGCTATACTGATCTAAACTAAGAAAATCTGAGGTCTCATAAAGAGCACAGGCATCTGAGTTTGCACTGTATTGTTATTTCCTGTAAGACTGTGCAGTGAACTCAGCTAACATTCCCTCTCATTTGCTTGCTTGAAATGAGGACATTTTGTACACGAAGCGGCTGCAGGCTTACCACTAAATACCACTGCCCTTGACATTATGAGTCATTTGATAAAACAAATTCTGGTAAAGCCAGAGTAAATATTTTAAACGGTATGTTTGTATTTTGACCAAACTCCTCCTGGGAAAAAACTTGAGATTTGTTATATGCCCTTGAAAATGTCAGTGTATCACCTGAAGGTTCTCTGAGGAGTCTCTCTCATGTATTATATGCTAGTGGGAGGACTAATGCAGTACAGTAGGTTTGGCTTCAGGTCTCAGATTCGCCAAGAAGTTTGGGGCTTATTCTACACAGCTGTAGAAATAAAGTCCACTGCATTCAGTGTATTGAAAAGTACAGGTTTGTTAAAGCAGCATACCAATTAGTGAACTATTTATGGTATATTCTCATTATTTCTTAATTTTTGCTTATTTTCAGCAGAGAACTGGTAGAACACTTAGTATTTCTGCAGTTCTTCTGTTGTATTAACCTTGAGAATACCAGTGCAGAGAAAAGGTAGGGTGAGCACAGAAAATTAAGCCTGTTATGTGAGAACAGCCTAAAAAGAACCTTGACTTAGTAAAATGAAACTGAAGGAGTTATGAATCCTGTGATGAAACCCAAGAAGCTTGAATCAGTAACCTGATTTTTGAAACCTACAAAACCTCCTACCTTTCCCTATCCTATTTACTTTAAGATAGAAAGCAGGTGGAATTTTTGAATTGATAGCTAATCTACTGCTATTAAATCTATTAATTTACAAAGAAATGTGATTCTTCATGGCCTTTGATTGTAATTAATCTCCTTTTTATGTCCCACTAAAAAAGGGGAAAATGAAGAAGTGTATGCAGAAGAGTCAAGGACGTTTTGTGGTCATCTACTGATTTATTCTGCTCCCAAGTAGGACCTTCAGTCACCTCTATGACTGCTGAGGCAGCCAATTTCTAAATTATTTTTTAGGTTAGAAATCCATTATAGAGATAGGAAGAAAAGACAATTGTGACAATAATTTTTAGTCAAGATTCATAGGTGATTTCTGTTTTGTGAATGGGATTTGCTTTCTATCAAGCATCATCATCCTTTTAATATTTCTACTAATTCTGACACTGTGGTAGTGTTGCTGGCTGCATGTTTCTTCTTTTTTTTTCTTGAATTAGTGAAATGATTTCGATCCCTTTTTTGTTTTAGTTTAATGATTTTTGTTGGCTCACAGGAGAAGTTTGGGGTTTTGTTGTCAGCTTTGATTTATAATTGTGATGTATGGCAGGGATTTATGATTTAACTGTTTTGCATCTTTCATCTATAAGCATAATAAGCTGATAAAAAGAATTTGTTTAAAAACAGAAAAAGTTGTAGTCAAACATTAATAACCACTAAGAATGGAATTTTGGCCTGATGCTTCTTTGAATGCACATGGTCAGTGAAAGCAAACTGAACAGAATGGAAATAGCTAGAAGCACTTCTGGAATACTCCCACTACTTTGGGATCCAGAGAGCAGAAATGCCTCTCCATTATATTTCTGTCTTCAATCCAGTTGAATTGCGGAAGCGCAGAGCACTATTAGATTTTTTTTTTTTTTTTTAAATAGAGCTTTTTCCAAAGTTCACAAGAATATATAATACATTTAGATCAAAATTTTGGACAGATTCTTATGAAAGATGAGCCCAAACTGCTATGTCACCAACTTTTTAAAACGTGCATGAGGTTGCAGAGGTCTTTAGTATGAACAGTTGTATTTTGCCCATTGTTAAACAAGGAACAAAATGCATAGTTTGTATTCAGAGTCTTCCAAAAAGCACAGGAGAGAGTCTAGACATTATGAGAAAGAATCTTTTCTTGATTAAAAAAGTAATTCCCCTTTAAGTACTGGCATTTTCTCTTCTGTAAGATTAGTGTAATTAAGAGGGTTTGAGTTTGTCCCCAGAATTGGTCTTTTTCTGATTTCATTTATTTTCTTCTTTTACTTGTTTATCACCTCTTAACTGTAGATGTCTTTAACAATACTTTGAGGATGTCTGAACAAAGAAATAACAAATTGTACCTTGGAGTAAAATACTACCAAAAACTCTCAGCGCATTTCTCACTTCTGCTTTCTCTTCTAAGAGTTTCTATCCTCTTTTATACCAAGGAAAATCAGGGAACCATAGAGGGTCTGTGTTAGTGGTTTTACATTACCATTGTGTACTAGGAACCTTGCATTTAAATGACCTCTGTGCAATGCCTGGTTCTCACGTACAGAAAGGAAGAATCAGCTGAGCCAAGTTCCATCACTGCGCTCAGGAGAAGCGAATTGTTTCATCTCTCCATTGGTCTCTGCAATCCAGGTACACCTTTTTCATTTGTGGCTCTCTTTTTGAAAGGCTGGAGGCTGAGGAGCATCAGCAGTGTACTGCTCCTCCTTACCACTTACTTACTCTAAGATTAGTAATGTCCAGTGGATGCATCCATAGAGTTGTTTATTGTTTCCACTTCCCTGTGAACATTTATTTCCAGCAGATGTTTGCCTCCCACTTTTTTCTCTGTATTTCCATGCTCCATATGCTCTCCTACTGTGAATTAGGAAACAACATCCAAGTAAAGGTTAAATTTTGGTATAGTTTTCTCAGAAGACCAGTGAATCTACTGAACCTGGTAGATGGTAAATAAGTCTGGTAAGTAGACTTAATAAGACTGTTTACATTTCTTATAAACTAAATTTATAAGCTAAATTCTCAGTCTGTTTCCATGTGCAAAATTTCCCATTTGCCATCGAACAGATGCATTAATGTGTGTTGTGAGTACAGCTAAAAGACCAGTAGAAGTGGTGAATGATCCATCACTTGCTGTTTTGAATTGAAATCCTACCAACAAAACTCAAACCACAGGAAATACTAGAGCATAAGATGTTGAGGATAAATCTTTATGGCTCTGGATTTATTTTGCGAGTTGAGAATAACTTGTATCTTGTGCATTAGGAATTGGAAGTAAGGTGGGAATGCATGACATGACACTTTTAGCTGTTTTTATAATACAGTATACCTTTGTGAAGTTAGGTCAGCTGGTCTTCTGGTAAAAATTGGCAACCTCACACCATTACTCCAACCTGTACTTCCAGTATCTGTATCTTACTACTGAAGTCCAGTGAGACTTACTAACACCTGCCTACACCTTTTTTTACAGGTCACGTCTGGTAGTGGCTACAGAGAGTTGCTGAGTACCAGTGCTTGCGCTGACATTCTGCCATTTGGAGAGATCTCTAACTGGGAAAGATCTTCCTGCGATCACCTGTTCTGGTTTCTAAGATTGAGCAGGTAGAGGTTACTCTTTGTTTTACGCAAATAGTTCTGCAAGTGATCTTGATAAAACTTTTCCTGACATGGTCCCTGACAATAAACTCAGAGCAAGAATGAATGTCTTGCTAAACAGAAAAGTTTTAAATCTCAGTAAAAAGTCACAGAATTTATGCTGTAGTATATTGAATCATGGAATACCAGCCCCAGAGGAATGCCACTCGTCACTGGTCTCCACTTGGACATCGAGCCATTGACCACAACTCTTTGAGTGGGATCATCCAGCCAATTCCTTATCCACTGAGTGATCCATCCATCAAATCCATGTCTCTCCAGTTTAGAGAAAAGTATGTAGTGTGGAACAGTGTCAAATGCTTTGCACAAGTCCAGGTAGATGGCATCAGTTTCTTCTTCCTTATCCACCAATGCTGTAACCTTGTCATAGAAGGCCACCAAACTGATCAGGCATGCTTTGCCCTTAGTGAAGCCATGTTGGCTGTCACCAATCACCTCCTTATTTCCCATGTGCCTTAGCATGGTTCCCAGGAGGATCTGCTCCATGACCTTGCCAGGCACAGGGGTGAGACTGACTGGCCTGTAGTTCCCTGGGTCCTCCTTGTTTCCCTTTTTAAGAATGGGGTTTATGTTTCTCCTTCTTCATCACTGGGAACCTCACCAGACTGCCACGACTTCTCAAATATGATGGACAATAGCTTGGCAACTTCATCCGTGATTTCCCTCAGGACCCGTGGATGCATCTCATGAGGTCCCATGGACTTGTGCACCTTCAGGTTCCTTAGATGGTCCCAAACCTGCTCTTCTCCTACCATGGGCAGTTCTTCTTTCTCCCAGTCCCTGCTTTTGCCTTCTGTGACTTGGGCAATGTGGCTAGAGCCCTCGCTGGTGAAGACATAGGCAAAAAAAGTCATTGAGTACCTCAGCCTTCTCCATGTCCCAGGTAACCAGGTCTCCCGTTTCCTTCTGGAGAGGGCCCACATTCTCTCTGGTCTTCCTTTTATCCCTGATGTACCTATAGAAGCTTTTTTTTCTGCCCTTGACATCCCTGGCCAGATTTAATTTTATCAGGGCTTTGGCTTTTCTACCTTCATCTCTGGCTGCTCAGATGACTTCTCTGTATTCCTCCCAGGCTACCTGTCCTTTATTCCACTCTCTGTAGGCTTCCTTTTTGTTTTTCAGTTGGTCCAGGAGCAACTTGTTTGTCCATGCAAGCCTTCTGGCGTTTTGGCCCAACATCTTTGTTGGGATGCATCACTCCTGAGCTTGGAGGAGGTGCTCTTTGAACACTAACCAGCTTTCTTGGGCCCCTTTTCCCTCCAGGGCTTTATGCCATGCAGCTGTAAAAACTCTTCAGAAGGCTGAGTATATTAAAAAAAAACCAACACTGTTAGCAAAAATTCCTGCTACTTCGATTCAAAGTCAATTACATCTTCTCAGAAAACAGTTTTCCCAGTAATACCAGTTGGGAGGGCTTGGGGTTTATGAATTCTAACTCATACAATAAATAAAACCTAAATAACATTTTCAAAAACTAATTATGATTGGCATATATGTTAAATAAAAGAGAAGGAACATGATCTATGCCTAAGAACAAATGTCGTAAGAACAGTCATACCATATCCTGGATATTACTATTTGTATCTTGAGCTGAAAACAATCTATGGATCTATACAAGAAAGATAATACATAAAAAAAAATTTAAAATAATTAGAATGTCTTTCTCATATAAATGACGTATTTGTTACTAAGCTGATAAAAATTATGAACAATTGATACCCAAACATTCAAATGAAGACTTCAAATAAATATTCAAGTAAAACTTAAGTTTAAAGAGCTTGATTCTTCTTTGGTTCTCACAAGGTTATTCCAGAATTAAAAGCAGTTAGCTGAGTTTATCCATGCACATTTTAAGAACGATAAGAATCAAACTGTTTTGCTTATAGTGAAAAATACAATATTTGATACCTTGATGATAATCAACTAGCAGTGTTGCACACTGCATATAAATACTACTTTACCTGTACCTGTTACTTTAATTAATGTGAGTAAGTACCTAAATATACAAGTTACTACATAAATGCTGATGATATTCCAAGCCACCCATCAGAATTTCATTTTGTTATGTCCTGTATGAAGATAGAACAAAATCTCAATTCCTGCCTCAGAGGAGTTTACATCCTAAGAATATGAAGAACAACACAAGGTCAGTCAGACTTTTAGAGGAATACAAATTCATATATTCCATTATTTGAGGTTTTTCATTAGATCTGTTGTATCATCTATAAGTCTTGTAGTGTGGAAGTGTTAACAACTTTATAATCTTGCAAGAATTACTACATCCTCTCTGAGTTTACATGCACACTAAGTCTCTGGGGGTTGTGGTTTAATTGATCAGGGGCCACTTGAGATTATCAAAACAATTCAGGATAGGTGGTTCATTCATGTTAGAGAATATGGGTGAGGAAAGTTGTTGGCTCTATTTTTAAAATGCCTATTGGCATTTGGGCAGAGGCTGTTCAGTAGGGCCTGTTGTGATAGGATGAGGGGTAATGGTTTTAAAATAGAGGGAGGTAGATTTAGATTAGATATTAGGAAAAAATTATTTACAATGCGAGTTGTAGAACACTGGAACAGGTTTCCCAGTGAGGTGGTGGATGCCCCATCCCTGGAAGTGTTCAAGGCCAGGTTGGATGAGGCTCTGAGCAACCTGATGTAGTCAGGGATGTCCCTGCTTCTTGCAGGGGGGTTGGACTGGATGACCTTTGAAGGTCCCTTCCAACCCAAACCATTCTATGATTCTGTGATTCTATAACAAGGCTGATGGCAAGGTTCTCCATATCTGAAATGGAACAAGTGCTTTGAAACAGTTAGGTTTGTGTTGAGCTTTATCAGCAGATTTGTAGTGGATTTTTGATATAACCAGTAAAAACAGACACTATATAGAACCATAGAAAAAAATATTCTATCCTTGATTAGGAATCACCAGATCCTGTGGAAAGACTAAATCTAAAAGATTTTGAAGGATAGTTTTTCAGTGACAAATCATGTTGCAACTAATTGGCATTGTGTTCACAATCATTGCTGGGTCTTTTTGGGTCCTTGAAGTTTTACTTTCTTTCTCAGCAGAGTATTAGAGTAAGTCCCAGGTACCTCTGGATATCTGACAGCAAGCTGCATTTACAGAGCAATTCACAGGCGGTGGCATGCTCTCCCAAGGGCCCTGGCAGTTTGGCCACTAAGTGTGTTGATATTCCCACTTTACAGATGGAGGGGTTTGAGACAGCCAGTTCAGCAAAGCTATGCCAGAGCTGACACAGAACTCAGCACAAGGTGGATTGTAACTTTAGCAGGTTACAGGGAAAGATTTTGTTTGCTGAGACTTTAAAATTACCTTTGGCAGTTTCTCATAGTGATCAGAATTGCTGTAGATATCACCCAGGGATACAGTGGCTGTTCAATTACCAGGCATCCTTTGCTAACAAGGATCCTACTGCCTTGTTATTCGTTTTATACTGTTGATCCAAAACGACCAAATCATATACACTTTTGTCAGCTGCCTATGGAAAGGTGCTCTATGAAACATTTTAACTGAGTAATTGCTATGAGAACAGATGCTTAATGCATTTCTACTCAAAATGATGAGTCCATTTGTCTTTTAGACATGATATAAATAAAGTTAGAAACCTGTGGTGTTTATTCTGTGAAAGATAGCACTTTCGTAGAATATTCCTTAATAATACTTCAGAAATAGTGTAGGAGGATGCAATACTTTAGAAGGGACATAAAAAGTTACTGTTTAAGTTCAGTTTCATGATGCCTTGTCTTTTTCACAGTTCTGTTACAGGGATATATTGTTGAAATGACTGTAGTTTTCTCATGCAGTTTATGTGAATATTTTCAACTTGGCCAACTTTTTTTGCCTTAGTCTGCAATATTCTTTATCATATTTTCAATATTCTTCACTGTATTTTGTCTCAAAATTTTATTTATTTATGTGCCTTGGCACCAGGATCCCATGCTGGGCTGTAAGTACTTTTTCTTCCTGAAATTTATCACAAACATGCTAATGAAGCATTCTTCAGTGCAAAAACTTTTAGCCTAAGAGCAAGCAAGCAAATATTTTAATATTTTCAATCCCACTCAGCAGCTAATTGAATTCTAAAGTCCTTAACCTACCTTAGCACTGGCAGTTGTAACACTTTCTGCAAAAGGCTCTGTTTCAGACATTTGTTAAAAAAAATAAACAAAACCAAAAGTACCATCTTGAAGCCAGCATGATATAGAAAATATAAACTATGATGATTACCTTTTCACGAAGTTAATAATCTAGAAACACTGTCATGATGGTAAGTGTGGTTTGGCACTCTACAGCTCCAACTGTGATTTCCATAGGAGGGCTCTTTCTTAGTTCTTTTAGTTTTAAGAAGTCAGAAGCCTCAAAACACACTATTTCCTATATGATTCAGAACATGTAGAATGAATTTTAGGTAATATTTAAGAAAGAGGAACAAATTCAGCTAATCTCATTTGGACAAAACTCCAAGCTAATAGTTTCAGCATGATTCTACAGGCAACCTGCCTGTACCACAAGATTTCAAGTAAGACAGCACTTGCTGTTAAGAAATTATGTTATGCCTTTTCATTCTGCCTTTTCTAACTTTCTATTATGGGCCACTGACCACTATTTTCTGTTCTGTAGTCTCTGTGAACTGCCGTCTACCGCAGACTTTTCACCACTTCTGCATATTGCCAGACATGAAAACCAAATAGCTGCATCTTCCTGTCTATGCTGACTATGCCATTGTTGATACAACTTTCATGTAAAGAGACTACAGCTTCTTTCCATCT